>SJYQ01104756.1:1457871-1481662 GCA_006410935.1 Redunca redunca
GCTGGGAGAAATATCAAGAACCTCAGACATGCAGATGACACCACCCTTATGGCAGGAAGTGAGGAGGAACTAAAGAGCCTCTTGATGAAAGTGAAAGAGGAGAGTGAAAAAGTTGGCTTAAAGCTCAACATTCAGAAAACGAAGATCATGGCATGTGGTCCCATCACTTCATGGAAAATAGATGGGGAAACAGTGGAAACAGTGTCAGACTTTATTTTGGGGGGCTCCAAAATCACTGCAGATGGTAATTGCAGCCATGAAACTAAAAGATGTTTACTCCTTGGAAGGAAGTTATGACCAATCTAGATAGCATATTCAAAAGCAGAGACATTACTTTGCCAACAGTGGTCATGTATGGATGTGAGAGTTGAACTTTAAAGAAAGCTGAGCGCCGAAGTATTGATGATTCTGAACTGTGGTGTTGGAGAAGACTCTTGAGAGTCCCTTGGACTGCAAGGAGATCCAACCAGTCCATTCTAAAGGAGATCAGTCCTGGGTGTTCTTTGGAAGGAATGATGCTAAAGCTGAAAATCCAATACTTTGGCCACCTCATGTGAAGAGTTGACTCATTGGAAAAGACCCTGAGGCTGGGAGGGATTGGGGACAGGAGGAGAAAGGGATGACAGAGGATGAGCCGGCTGGATGGCATCACCGACTCAATGGACATGAGTCTGAGTAAACTCCGGGAGTTGGTGATGGACAGGTGCTGCAGTTCATGGGGTCGAAAAGAGTCAGACACGGCTGAGCGACTGAACTGAACTGAACTGAACTGATAGTTGCTTAACAATGTTGCTTTACTTTCTTCTGTATAGCAAAGTGAATCCACGTATTGAATGTAAAGAATTCCTGGAAGATTCTATTACTCAATCAAATAAACAGTTAACAGAGGTCAGTTTCAGTTAAAATAGTAAAATAAGCTACCATTTGTTGAGTGTAATGCTAAGACTTTAACCACATTTTTTTTAAGCATCATAACCATATGAGGTAAGTCTTATTAAACCTATTTTACTGAAGGGGAAACTGTGACTTAAAGAGTAACACGGCTCCTGCATGGTAAAGCTAGAGTTTGAATCCAGGGTCATATGACTTCAAATCCAATTCTCAACTACTGCATGAGTAGCTTTCAAGCCTTTCGGCCATGCCCCATGGTGAAAAAAAAATGCATCTTACATCATAGCCAATGAACACCGACACACATGAATTAGCAGTGTCAGGAAAGCAATAAATACCTTACCAAGTATACAACATATTGATCTTCTCTATTCTTTTTGGTCTAGTTCTCATTTTCAAAATTTAGTTGTGTGTCTTAGTTGCTCAGTTCAGTTCAGTCACTCAGTCGTGTCCCACTCTTTGCAACCCCATGGACTGCAGCACACCAGGCCTCCCTGTCCATCACCAACTCCTGAAGTTTACTCAAACTCTTGTCCATTCAGTCGGTGATGCCATCCAACCATCTCATCCTCTGTCATCCCCTTCTCCTCCCGCCTTCAAGTTGCTCAGTTGTGTCCAACTCTTTGCGACCCCATGAACTGTAGCCTACCAGGCTCCTCTGTCCATGAGGATTCTCCAGGCAAGANTCATCCTCTGTCATCCCCTTCTCCTCCTGCCTTCAAGTTGCTCAGTCGTGTCCAACTCTTTGCGACCCCATGAACTGTAGCCTACCAGGCTCCTCTGTCCATGAGGATTCTCCAGGCAAGAATACTGGAGTGGGTTGCCATTCCCTTCTCCAGGGAATCTTCCTGAGCTAGGGACTGAACCCAGGTCTCTTGCATTGCACGCAAATTCTTATCTGAACTACCAGGGAAGCCCAAGGTGCGTGTGTATGTGTTAGTCGCTCAGTCATATCCAACTCTTTGTGACAAAACATACTTAGTAGTCCATCAAATTGGTTGTATAACTTCTTGCTAATTGATCATAATACAGAGACTAAAAAAAATCACTACATTCCTTATCCAACTTGACTTAAAATCTGGGAGGTCATTACTCCAAAACCCTTTTCTACTTTAAAGATTACTCACCAAAGAGCTAAACACAAAATGTTTTAATACAACCTTTTTTAAAATTAGAAAGAAACTTTATCATTTCTATCAACCTCTTCTCTTTCTTAACATGAGGCTATTTAATGAAAAGCTCTATTTGATAAATTTAACAAACAAACATATCTCAGTTCCATACTAGATCTGGTTTCTGGACAGCAACAGAAGATACAGGAAAGATATTCACCCTCCATTTGCCTCATTGCTCAAAGCCCTTCCCAAGAGAGCTGCTGGCCACAGCCCCGACCAGACACCACAGCACAGGATCCCATTTGCCCCTCTGCTTCAGCTATTTGGACCATTAGCTGGGTATAGAATGATGATGTGCTTGGCATGAGAAAAGGAGCTGGACCGTGTGAGGAATGAAAGTGAGGGCATGATAAGTACCTTCAGTCATGTCCGACTCTTTGTGACCCTATAAACCAAAGCCTGTCAAGCTCCTCTGTCAACGGGATTCTCCAGACAAGAATACTGCAGTGGGTTGCCATGCCCTCCCTGCCATGCAGGGATTCGGGGATCAAACTAGGGATCGACCCAGGGACTGAACTCACATCTCTTACATCTCCTCCATTGGCATGTGGGTTCTTTACCACTAGTGCCACCTAGGAAGCCCATGAAAGTGAGAATGATGGGTAAATAACCCAAAGAATTGAGAGAGTAGACACTGAATGGTCATGTGGCAGGATGGGGCTGGAGAGGCCATGGTAACGACGGACATACCACAGCGATGATCATACCGAAAAGGCCACACAAAGCAGGAGGAAGATGAATGCGTGTGAAGAGGAGCACACAGATGCCTTGTGCCCCAGACAAAAAGGAGCTGCTCACTCTAGGCAGGACAAGTCCCACGGGCTTTCTGGTTTCAAATCCAGTGCTGTGTACTCACAACAAAAACATACATTTTTCTTTCTGGAGATTTGTAAAGCGTTTAGTTCTTTACAACACAAAGTTCCTTAATTAAATGGGCTCTTGAAATATTCTCACAGCAAGAATCTGAGAGAAGGGCAGAATGGGACAAACACAGAGTTGCAGACAGGAGATTCATGGACACAAGATTTATAGAGGACTATTCCTATGCTTTTGTCTTCTGGAATATTAAAAATCTTCATTACAATGCCTTTTATTTGAGTCATACAATACTTTATAGCCCACAAAATAATCTGTAAAGTGGGACAATAATTTTATCTGTTTCTTATTTTTTGTGGAAGGTGAAATAAGCAAACACAAGAAAAGTCCTTAATTAAGACTTTCCACATGGTTGATGCTCAGTAAATAGGACTTGATCTTATGACAATACTATGACATGGGAGGGTATTACATATGACAGGTGAAGACATGGGCACACACAGAAACCCCAGGCCATGCTAAAGGTTACACAGCTAAAAAGTGGTAACAGAGGTCTTTGGGCTTTGCATCATCCATAAATATTCCACAGATATTTATGGAGTCCAGGATCAGTGCCAGGTTCACACCATCACAGTGAATGAGACAGGTGCATTTCTTGCCTCCAGAAAAATTACAGCAAAATATCCCTTCCCCACATCTTATGTTTCTATAATATAGGCACCAAACTAGAGAGTCGTTCTTTTTTTCACACTCTACAAATAAGATTAAATTAAGCTCTAATAAGAAAAGGCCACAAGACTAGAAAGGCATGCATCTTCTGCTATCTTGAGAAATTATAGTTTCCTCCCCTGTACCTGTCTATAGCCTCCTAGGGTTACCACACCATGGTGCTAGGCACACTGTATTGTAATTCCTTGAATAATTGTCAGTCCCATTCTTCACCCAAGACCGTCAGCTCCCTAAGGACAGGAACTCTCCTCAGGGCAGCACAGTGTGCTAGTTGCTCAGTCATGTCCAATGCTTTGCGACCCCATGGACAACAGCCCACCAGACTTCTCTGTCCATTGAATTCTCCATGCAAGAATACTGGAGTGGGTTGCCATTTCTTTCTCCAGGGGATCTTTCCAACCCAGGGATCAAATCCAGGTCTCCTGCATTGCTGGAAGATTATTTACTGTCTGAGCCACGAACAGAGTGGGTGCCAAATGAATAACTGGTTGATTTTAATTCAATTAAGGGCTAGAGTGCTAGGTTGCTTCAGTTGTGCCTGATTCTTTGTGACCCCATGGACTGTAGCCTGCCAGGCTCCTCTGTCCATGGGATTCTCCTGGCAAGAATACTGGAGTGAGTTGCCATGCCCTCCTCCAGGGGAATCTTCCCAACCCAGGGATCAATCTCGCATCTCTTCTGTCTCTTGCATTGGCACACAGGCCCTTGACCACTAGCACCACCAGGCTCTTGTATCAATGCAAATGCCTTGATTTTTCTTAACATTCAGGTTGGTCTTAGTTTCTAGTTCACTGAGAGATTTTTATTCCTTGTGTTTGTGGGGTTCCCCCTCCATGGTGATTTTTTTCAGTTTAAGAAATGCATAAGATACAGTGAGACTCAGAAACTAAAATGGTTCCTCCCACAACTACCAACAACACTTCAATACATTTTCTAATTAATTATACACATACTTATTAATACAATATTATTCACCATATATATTAGAGAGAGAAGCAAAGAGAGAGATCAAGAAAGATTAGTGAAAAAATTGGTGTAGAATCCTTTGAAGTCTTTTATTAAAATTAAATGTAATTCCAAAGAAAAAATTCAAAGGAATCTATCCACATAGTTCTCACTTTGAGATAAAGCCATCACTTTGGGTCGATTAAACCTTGCCCAAAGTGGGTTTTTTTTTTTTTTTCATTATTAACATATTTCATTCCTACCAATTCATAGTAGAGCGATTTTGAGATCAAAATGTCTTTCCACCAAAGCTGGCATTTACAAAGTCAACAGTGCTAAATGTTAATGGATTCTGCCCTCATGAACCAGGGGTATAGGGAGGTAGCTGGACCATTTAAAAACTTCATAAAGATCAAAGATTGGGAGTTAGCTATGAAGAAGTGAAGGTTTATAGAGACCCTCAAGATAAACTTTCCAAAGTTAGGCTTCTCTCCTGGTTAACCTAAATCAATGGCATCTCAGGGAATACAGTAAATGTGAACTTTTGTGTGGCCTTTTTATTTGTATGTGTGTGTTTTTGCAAGCACCACGGAATGGCAGAAGCTTCCTCATCAGTGGAAACATGTAGATTCAGAAAAAGCCATCTTCCATTGAGAAGACAATTGTTTTCTATAGAGACAAGAAACAAATGCCTGTGACCCAGGTCACCTCGTCCCAGCAGGCTTTTGCTGCGGCTTCCTCTGAGCAAACACAACAAAGTCCGGAGCAGTCAATCCTGCCGCCCCACACTGGGCCCCTGCAGTTGTGCTCTGCTATTTACCCTTCCTATTAATCTGTCAGTGTTCTAGTCAAACACGCAAAACAATATGGTGGGCGCATAGTTTGATTGGCCATTGCTAAGTAACTTGGGCCAAAGATGAAGAAATGGAACTCCCAACTCACAAAATGTGAGGCCCAATTTGGCTGTTAGAAAACGTTCAACAATACTGGGGCATGACAATTTTTCAGGGTGGCTGTGATTTAACATCTCTCTCACCAGAAAAGTGGTCTCATTAGTGACATTCCATTCTGGAATCTAAATTCAGGTCATGTCTCTGTTCCTATCACTGTGAGATAGGACTGTCAGGGCGTTTTGGAGAGGAAGGTGCTCCGAGAAAGATGCCATCTTCCTCTTAGTGATGGGACTACTAGATTTGGTTTGGCACACAGGTAAGCCTCTGGCTAACAACTGAAACATTCTTTGAAATGAAAAATTTCATTGTTGATACAACACTCTTGGAACACTAAAATGTTATAGCTCCACAGTTCCAAAATGTAATCCAAATTATCAAACAGTTGAAGTGAATTTAGTAGCTCATTTCCTCACTCCACTTCCCTCCTTTTCTGTTAGCCAAGAGGAAGCCTCAGAATCCTTCTCAACACAAAGCTCTAGGTGGCCATTTTTAATCTGTTAGGATTGGCACAAAAGATGAAGCAAATAAGTCTTTCCAGCCCTGGAGTATCAAGTAAACAAACTCACCAGAATATAAGATGAATAGATGATCAACAACAGTCCAAGACATTCTCTGCTAGTAATACAGGGCATGCATTTCCCTGTTGTGAGTTTTCAGAAATCACACAGGATGGGAAGAATATGTAGAGGTATTCATGCATCTGAAAGGCCGGGATGCAGTACAACAAAGTGAAAGAAAATATGGCTGTTGAAGTCAGGCTGACTTGGGGCTCAAATTCCCCCCATTTATTATGTACTAGCTACTCAATCTCTGGCAAGTATATAAGTCTGCTCGGAGATATGTTTGTTCATCCATCAAATACAGAAAACCAGGTTGTATAATACATAAGTCAGGACTTTTCAACTCTGGTCCCTGCTCCATTTTTTCCAGCTATTTACTTCACAGACCAGAGGCATCTTTGGGCTCATATCCTTGCAGTTTTTGACCCAAGAGGAAAAGGAACCCTCTCTTCCCAGCTAGAGTTTAAAAATTGAGAAAAAAGAATTCTGATTGGCTTGACTGAGTTGTGTCACTCACTGGACTCCCACTATGGGGACTCTGATTGGTCCAGACTGGGTCAACTGCCAAGGTCCTGTGCTCAGGCTATCCTGAGAATCACCCGGTGACACTGGTAGGAGCAGTTTCTCAAAAGAAGTATTGAGTGGTGAAAATACTTTCCTGGGATAGACAAAACAATAAATGCGTGCTCTAAAACCACATGGAGTGAGAAAAATAAATAAAATAATACATGCAAAGAGCTTAGTAACTGGTACATAGTAGTATTCCATAGATGGTAGCAAAAGTGATGGCATTATTATCAATCTCCAGTCTCAAAAGGTACAATCAGTAGGAGGGTGATTCACAGAAAGATATTTAATGCTTCCTACTGAGTTCATCACTTCCTGATGTCAGTTTTAAGTCTGGCTACTCAGATTGTGTGCTCAAATAGCATTCTCAGTGAAAAAGCCAAGTGCAATGGTCATACTTATCATACTTAAATTTAAATTTAGCTAATTCTAGTTGCAGAGATTTCACTTTGGTCCAGCTCACTGAAGAAAAGTTTGTGTTAAAGGATGCAATTAAGAATGTGATTTATTTATGCATTTACTTGCACTCCTATGTGTCAGTCACTGGGCTAGATGCTGGGTGACCCAGGGAAGCAAAACTGACCAAGTCTCTGCCCTCAGGGAGCTGACTTTCCAGCAGGGGAGCCAGAGAGACAAGCTATAGGGGAAAATGAAGCACCATAAAAGGGGGAAAAAGCACAGAGTGGATTTCAGATAGAGCCAGGCCCTCTGAGGAATGGCATCTGGACAGAGACATGAATCAAGTAAAGGAGCTACGAGAATGCTTTCCCCCAGGCAAAAGGGAGAGAATGGTGAGTACTAAGTCTAGATGTGGGGCAATGTAGCCAGAGCAGAGCAAGCAAAGTGATGGGGATAGGAAGTGATGGTAGACAGCTTGGCCACCCTCTAAGAGGCCTACAACCATGTTACCTTACATGGCAATAGGGACTTTGCAGATGGGATTAATTTAAGGACCTTGAGGTGAGGGCTTTGGCCTATATTATCCAGGTGAGCCCAGCGTCATTACCAGGATCAAAAAAGTTGAAGAGGAAAGCAGAAGAGAAGGTCAGAAATGCACTATGAGAAAGGGTCAACCCAGTGTTGCTGGAGTGAAGGTGACGGGAATCAAGGGATGTAGGCAGGTTCCAGAAGCTGGAAAGGGCAAGTAAACAGAACCTCCCCAAAGTCTCCAGGAAGGAACACAACCTTGATTTCCTAGTGAGACCCACATCAGACATAAGACCTGCAGAACCACAAATAACAGATTTGTGTTGCTTTAAGCCAGTAAGTCAGAGAAGGCAATGGCACCCCACTCCAGTACTCTTGCCTGGAAAATCCCATGGATGGAGGAGCCTGGTAGGCTGCAGTCCACGGGGTAGCAGAGTCAGACACGACTGAGCGACTTCACTTTCACTTTTCACTTTCAGGCATTGGAGAAGGAAATGGCGACCCACTCCAGTGTTCTTGCCTGGAGAATCCCAGGGATGGCGGAGCCTGGTGGGCTGCCATCTATGGGGTCTCACAGAGTCGGACGCGACTGAATCGACTTAGCAGCAGCAGCAGCAGCAAACCAGTAAGTGTGTGATAATTTGTTAAAGCAGCAAAAGGCAATGAATATAGTATCATTCTTAACATTACCAGATGGTTATGTGTCAGTGAAAAGTCTCTATCTTTTCTTGAAAGCCTTGAGTTACTCACCTTATCAGGAGTAAATCAGTTGCTTTGAAGTGAGGAGATAAGCCCCACCCTATGATCTGGCACCATCTAATAAGTGCACAAAAGAAAGAAGGCAGAGAAAAAAGGAACTGTTTCTCCAGGTTTTCCTAGCAGAGATGTAATATATCCTGAGGGTGGCAAAATTTTTTATGAGGGGATTAAAATAACCAGAGATCAAATTGCCAACATCTGCTGGATCATGGAAAAAGCAAGAGAGTTCCAGAAAAACATCTCTTTCTGCTTTATTGACTATGCCAAAGCCTTTCACTGTGTGGATCACAATAAACTGTGGAAAATTCTGAAAGAGATGGGAATACCAGACCACCTGACCTGCCTCTTGAGAAACCTATATGCAGGTCAGGAAGCAAGAGTTAGAACTGGACATGGAACAATAGACTGGTTCCAAATAGGAAAAGGAGTACGTCAAGGCTGCATGTTGTCACCCTGCTTATTTAACTTATATTCAGAGTACATCATGAGAAACGCTGGGCTGGAGGAAACACAAGCTGGAATCAAGATTGCCAGGAGAGATAACAATAATCTCAGATATGCAGATGACACCACCCTTATGGCAGAAAGTGAAGAGGAACTAAAGAGCCTCTTGATGAAAGTGAAAGAGGAGAGTGAAAAAGTTGGCTTAAAGCTCAACATTCAGAAAACGAAGATCATGGCATCTGGTCCCATCACTTCATGGTAAATAGATGGGGAAACAGTGGAAACAGTGTCAGACTTTATTTTGGGGGGCTCCAAAATCACTGCAGATGGTGATTGCAGCCATGAAATTAAAAGACGCTTACTCCTTGGAAGGAAAGTTATAACCAACCTAGACAGCATATTCAAGAGCAGAGACATTACTTTGCCAACAAAAGTCCATCTAGTCAAGGCTATGGTTTTTCCAGTGGTCATGTATGGATGTGAGTGTTGGACTATGAGGAAAGCTGAGTGCCGAAGAATTGATGCTTTTGAACAGTGGTTTTGGAGAAGACTCTTGAGAGTCCCTTGGACTGCAAGGAGATACACCAGTCCATTCTAAAGGAAATCAGTCCTGGGTGGTCTTTGGAAGGACTGATGCTAAAGCTGAAACTCCAATACTTTGGTCACCTCATGCAAAGAGTCGACTCATTGGAAAAGACTGTGATGCTGGGAGGGATTGCGAGCAGGAGGAGAAGGGGAGGGCAGAGAACGAGACGTCTGGATGGCATCACCGACTTGATGGACATGAGTTTGGGTGAACTCCGGGAGTTGGTGATGGACAGGGAGGCCTGGCATGCTGCAATTCATGGGGTCGCAAAGAATCGGACACGAGTGAGCGACTGAACTGAACTGAACTGAAGTTTTCACATCCTTTGGGTAAATACTAAAGAGCATGGCTGCTGGATCATATGGGAAGAGTGTGTTTAGTTTTGTCACTTTGAGACCTTTTAAAGCAATTTATCAGAAGTGCCTCCCACTTTCTCTAGCCTTGCCCTTTCTACCTAGAATATGGTACTACTGCTGCTGCTGCTAAGTCACTTCAGTCATGTCCAACTCTGTGCGACCCCATAAATGGCAGCCCACCAGGCTCTGCCATCCCTGGGATTCTCCAGGCAAGAACACTGGAGTGGGTTGCCATTTCCTTCTCCAATGCCTGAAAGTGAAAAGTGAAAGTGAAGTCACTCAGTCATGTCCCACTCTTCGAGACCCCATGGACGGCAGCCCACCAGGCTCCTCCACCCATGGGACTCTCCAGGCAAGAGTACTGGAGTGGGTTGCCATTGAATATGGTACAAATCCTAGTAATTCCTAGAACTCACAGGGGCCTGTGCATGCAAGCTTTATTTATGTCAGTATATCAACAATAAATCTGTTTTAGGGAAAAACATGGGTGCCTACTATCACTAAGCTGTTCAGTGCTATTTTAGAGATGTAGGCTAGTGCAGTAAGACAATAAAAAAAATGGAAAGGAACTAACATAGTGTCACTATTAGCAGGTGATACAGTTGTTCACACCAAAACCCCAAATAATTTATAGATGTATATTTGAGAATTAATATGAGAGTTTAGTTAACTTGCTGCTTTAAAACTGTATATAAAATTAAATCACATTTTTAACCCTTAACATAATTAGAAAAACATGTAATTTAAAAGATACCATTTATAATGCAAAATAAGTAAAACTGACCAAACAAAAAAAATCCCTTTGGTACCTAAGATTACATCTTACAAATCAAGAACTTTATGTAGAAAAGTATATACTTTTATTGACAGTCACTGAAAAGAAATATGTTCATAGTTAGGATGATTCAGTATCTTAAAAATGTCATTTTTCTCATTGTTCTTTCTCCATCCACTGTTTATAGGGAGTTGAACTCATGGAACAGATGTCTAAAGAGATATAATGGGAGCAATGGGAGAAGAAGCATTTTCATTGACTCTAAATCAGACCCTTTGCAGTTAGGATGCAGGTAGTGTATGAGATAATGCATCTTCCTACATATTTTTATCTCAGTAGGTTTGCTTCATTTTAGCCAACAGTTTTGATTCTTGATTCAGTGCTGTTGGTCCTATAGTTTGGAACATCCCCTTCAGTTCAGTTCAGTTCAGTCACTCAGTCATGTCTGACTCTTTGTGATCCCATGAACCACAGCACACCAGGCCTCCCTGTCCATCACCAACTCCCGGAGTTTACCCAAACTCATGTTCATTGAGTCGGTGATGCCATCCAACCATCTCATCCTCTGTCGTCCCCTTCTCCTCCCGCCCTCAATCTTTCCGAGCAACAGGGTCTTTTCAAATGAGTCAGCTCTTCGCATCAGGTGGCCAAAGTATTGGAGTTTCAGCTTCAACATCAGTCCTTCCAAAGACCATCCAGGATTGATCTCCTTTAGGATGGACTGGTTGGATCTCCCTGCAGTCCAAGGGACTCTCAAGAGTCTTCTCCAACACCACCGTTCAAAAGCATCAATTCTTTGGCACTCAGCTTTCTTCACAGTCCAACTCTCACATCCATANTCTTTCACTTTCATCAAGAGGCTCTTTAGTTCCTCTTCACTTTCTGCCATAAGGGTGGTGTCATCTGCATATCTGAGGTTCTTGATATTTCTCCCAGCAATCCTGGTTCCAGCTTGTGCTTCCTCCAGCCCAGCGTTTCTCATGATGTACTCTGCATAGAAGTTAAATAAGCAGGGTGACAATATACAGCCTTGACGGACTCCTTTTCCTATTTGGAACCAGTCTGTTGTTCCATATCCAGTTCTAACTGTTGCTTCCTGACCTGCATATAGATTTCTCAAGAGGCAGGTCAGGTGGTCTGGTATTCCCATCTCTCTCTCTCAGAATTTTCCACAGTTTCTTGTGATCCACACAGTCAAAGGCTTTGGCATAGTCGGTAAAGCAGAAAGAGATGTTTTTCTGGAACTCTCTTGCTTTTTCCATGATCCAGCAGATGTTAGCAATTTGATCTTTGGTTGGTTCCTCTGCCTTTTCTAAAACCAGCTTGAACGTCTGGAAGTTCACAGTTCACAATTGCTGTAGCCTGGCTTGAAGAATTTCGAGCATTACTTTACTAGCGTGTGAGATGGGTGCAATGGTGTGGTAGTTTGAGCATTCTTTGGCATTGCCTTTCTTTGGGATTGGAATGCAAATTGACCTTTTCCAGTCCTGTGGCCACTGCTAAGTTTTCCAAATTTGCTGGCATATTGAGTGTAGCACTTTCACAGCATCATCTTTCAGGATTTGAAATAGCTCAAGTGGAATTCCATCACCTCCACTAGCTTTGTTTGCAGTGGTGCTTTCTAAGGCCCACTTGACTTCACATTCCAGGATGTCTGGCTCTAGGTGAGTGATCACACCATCATGGTTACCTGGGTCATGAAGATCTTTTTTATATATTTCTTCTCTGTAGTCTTCCCATAGTGAACACTTGTTCATGGGTATTTTAGGATATTGGCATCTATATTCACAAGTAAAACATTTTATTGACTTTGTTTTTTTACACTACTTTTGTCCAGTTGGCTGTCAAATGCATTTTAAAAATTTCACCAGTTTTTATGTACTAAAACAGTTTCTATAATGTGGAACTTCTGTTTCTTTAAAACATTGAAAGAGCTCGCTTGTAAAACTGTCTGGGCTTAGAGCCTTATTTGAAAGCATTTTTCATCTTTTTCATGACTGCTGTTTAAGTTAAGCCCTCCATCTCTCTTGAGTGAATTTTAATTGTTTTTGCATTTCAATATGATAATTTTGTTGAGGCTTTTAAATGTATCCTCCCCAAATTTTTCTACATAGGGGTTTCTTATATTTAAAATCTCTATATGTACTAAATTAAGAGGAAACTCTGGTTGATGGATTTTATTTCCTTGGAATTATAGGTATACTAGCTTCTGCTTTGTGCCTCAAGGGAAAATATAGAAATGGTCCCCCCTTCAAGAGATAATTGGTGAGACTGGAGAAAAGCTTATATCTACAGGGCTAAATTTATCAAGAGTTACACCATTAAAAAAGGTAATATAGGTATATCTGTCACTCTGTGTTTTCACCTTGCTTCCTCTTCTACCTTCCTGTGCCTGGACATAGCAGGTATGGTTTCTACAAGCCAAGTTCCTGGGGTCAATATGGTAACATACAGCATAGACCTTGGCAATGGGCCTGCCAATCACTATTTTTCTTGTGAGCTATAATCAGTCATTTCAGACTGGAGAGAGTGGGAATTCCATTCTGGTTTGAACTCAAGCCTCAATCCCCAATTCATCTCTATCAGGAGCCCTTTACTCAGAGAGTAATTTGGCCTATGTTAATATAGATGATTAGCTTGATGCAAACATCAAGCCTTTACCCTATGAAATAGGACTGAAGAGAATGAAGGAATGAAGGGAATAACTTTCCAAATATACCCCTAACATACCCCTAATTTTTTAGATACATCTCTTTTCATTCTCAATTTTATGTGTTTCTGATTTTGTTTTTTTTTTCTTAAATAGGCTTTCCAGAAATTTCCATGTCATTATTGTTATTTCACAGTCTAAACTAAGAGATTCAGTCTGGATCAAAAGTGACTGTAAAGACCTCAACTTCATGACTTTATACATCTTCATTCTAATGTTACTCTAGTCACATGGCACAGTTTCTTTACATAAACTTACTTCTCTCTGTCACTTTCTCCTCTAACAAATAATTTCCTCCCCTTCAAGTATGTTTCCTAGCTTCTGCTTATTCAAGTCACCCATTTGATTATGATCTTTAATGGATCTTTCCCTAGCTCAATACTTTTCACCTCATCCTCTCATGCTCAGTATTCCCAGTTCAGATTCAGGAGGTAGGGAATCTTCCCAGCTCAGCTCATGCCTTCCTGCCAAGAAACATGAAAGATCCCAAGGAAGCTAAGGAATGACAGGGGCGCTCAGTCACTTCAGTTGTGTCCAGCTTTTTGCCATACTATGCACTATAGCGCAAGCTCCTCTGTCCCTGGGATTCTCCAGGCAAGAATACTAGAGTGGGTTGCCATGCCCTCCTTCAGGAGATCTTCCCAACCCAGAGACCAAACCCATGTCTCTTAAGTCTCCTACATTGGAAGGCGGGTTCTTTACCACTGTTGCCACTTGGGAAGCCCAACAGGGGGCCTAGGGCCTCTTAAGTGTCTGTCCCTAAGCCTATCATCTTGATTTGACCTCCTCAATAACAGCTCAGAAAAAACATGTTGAAACAGATTTCTTGACTCACACCCTTATTCAAGCCTGTCTCCCATCTTTGTTCTCTCCCTTGTTTCCACACTATGATCACTGTCTCCAAGTTCTTCAGCCCTACATCCTCTCCTATTGGTTCCTCCCTTTCTCTCATCACTTCACTTGCATGCTCCCATCCATCAAGTCCCATCATTGTTTCTCTAAAGTAGATCCCAAATCCATCCATCCTCTTAATTTCCATTAATGCTATCTTCATCCAGACACCATTATTTCTCATCTAGATTATTACAATAGCCTCCTAACAGTTTCCTAACCAGTCACCTCACTCCCTATTCCTTCCATTCTTCTCGCTATACTCCACAGGGCAGCAATAATGACCTGCTAAAAACATAAATTCAATCAAAGAACTCCCTCACTTAAACTCCTTCAATAGCTCCCTATATTTTCTAGGATAAAATACAGTCTTCTCCTATGCCTGACACAGCTCTCCATGATCTGGTCCTGGCTAAACTCTCTATGTCATCTCATGTATGCTTCTCCTACTTAGAGTACTCCAGCCACAACACCTTCTTTCAGAGACCTAGGACCCTTCAAGCTCTTCTCTGCCTTAGGATCTCTGCACACATGCTTCTTCTTGCTTGACCTTCTGTCTGCTCCTTCACTTGCTTTACAGGTTAGATCTTCTCCAAATATCTTTACTTGGTCACCCTATCCAAAGGAAATTTCTCCCATTATAATTCTTTATTTTATTGTCTTATGTTTTCATTTTTTTAAACCTATCTCCCTAAATTATTGGAAAAGAAACTACAAAGAGCAGAAGAAAAGAAAACCCCAAAAAGAGAAGCAAAAATAACAATTAAAAAAACCTTCAAAAAGAAAAATGAAGGAAAAGCAAGAAATTGGAAGGAAATAAGCATAAAATTATTAACCTTCCTGGAGGAAAAAAAAAGCTCATAAAATTTTTAAATAAATGTAAAGGTTGTATGTGCCACAAGCGAACATTCTAACCACTTTTTCCCCTAAGTCTTATGTAATAGTTCCTAACTTTTCTGTCTTCAAAATCCTATAAGTCGATTTTCCTTGAATTCTGGTGACTACAAAATTCTCTAATTTGAAAACTTATCAAAATGAAGCCTCAAAATGAGTTAGAAGCATTTGAAAAAGTCATTATGAGCCACTAGAAGAGTCTAATGCTTCTTTTGTCATTGTAAGTTTGCACAGCGAGCATCCAAGACAAGTGTTAAAATAAAACGACCCTCTCTTAGGACCACGGGTACATGAGGCATCATTTCCCCACAATAGCCTGGTCCTCTCGCCTCCTTTTCTCCTCTGCAATGCCTCTTTGTAAATCCCAGGTGTTTGTGGGCATAAAGCCCATCAGAAGGGAGTTTATTGTGAAGAGTTCTTTCTTTCCCACTTGTTCTAAACCTGTTAAGAGAGTGCTACATGCCTTAGACCAAATCTCCATAAAAATCAAGAAACAAGAAGTTTTCTGTACTCCTGCCCGACAGCCACACTATGACATTGGTTCGACAGCTCTGTGACCCTTTATTGTCCCAACTTTATTCACTAGTCTCTTTTTCTCTTTCTCCCTCCCTCCCTTTTTTTAAGCCTTTATTGGCATTTTTTTATCTACTGTAAAATGAAAAGGAGGAGGTTGGTTTTTGTTGTTGTTTTCTTTCAGCACCCTATGTGGCAGCCAGAAAAAGCTATCTGCGGTTACTGTAGTAATGGTTTCAAGAAACACCTGCAAATCAAAGAAAGACACCAGAACAGGGTCTTCAGATTTTTTTTTCCTCTTCCCTCAGAGTTCCTTCTTGGCCATTATAGAGTAGGCTCGGGAATGAATTTATGTGACAACTATGAAGTTAGTATTAAAATTGTGAATAGTGCCTAGCAGTTTTCATGCACTTACTATGAGATCGCCTCAATTTGCCACACAGCGGTGAATAGGGTGAGGAGGGCGGGGTGTCAAATGAATGGGAGGAGGAGGGAGTGTGAATGGGGAAGGTTTCCCTGGAGGGGGCAGCACGGTAGTTACAAGAAAAGAGTGATTTATTTTTGAAATTTCAGATAGAAAAGCCAAGAGAATCTGCCTAAACGTCCTGAAGCACGAGGGTGAACGATGTGAGATAAATGATAGAAGTTTGTACACATTTAGAAAGTGTCAACGCCAACTCTAGAATCAGGGACCGGGCGCGGGGTGGGGATAGGGGGTGCGATGCTAAATCCATTCCTCTGGTCTTCCAAAATTGAATATTAAATGCCAGCAGGGAGCAGATGTGGGTAGGGGCTGCAGAATGGAGGTAAGGGCCACGGAAGGAGGAGGTTAAGCGTTTAGTTCAATGGAAATTAACCACTTGGGGAGAATTAGAAGAGAGCTGGAGCGAGCTGGGCGGGGGAGAGTGTCTATTCTGGCTAAAGGATTTGGGGAGGGTATTCAGAAAAATGAGGTGAGCCAGCCTGCAAAAGCAGGGTGGGGCTTGCCCTCCGCCGGCCTCATGGCCCCGCCCCCGCAGCCCCCGCAGCACCCCCACCCCCCGCATTAGCATGCGGGCCGCAGCGGGCCGGCCGGGCGGGGGAGGGCAGCAGTGGGATCGCCGCGCTGGGCTCATTGTGGGCCGCGCTCGCCTCCGCGGGGGACCATCTGCTCGCTGTCAATGCATCACCTGCTCGTCTGGGCCGTCGCCGGGGCAACGGGGGGCGGGGGATTAAGGAGCGTGTGCTTCTCGTCCCCGCCGCGAAGGCGGCGGCGGCGGCGGCGGGGGCGAGAGCTGGGCGCTCCTCTGCTGCCCGCAGCCCTGGGACAGGTCCGCCCGGCGGAGGGGCCCGGCGATCACCGCGGAGGGCGCGGGCGCTCGCCGCTGCCCCTCGGGCTTTGCAAAGGCACCCGAGCCGCCTCCACTCGAGGAGATGGCAGGAATCTCGAGGTGGGGCAGAGAGCAGACTCACCCAGAGGGCGAGAACTGCGACCCTCGCGTCTACCTGGAGCTGCGTAGGCCAGGTCCGGGGGCGGGAAATGGGGGGCGGTGGGTGCCGCCCTCCGCCTCTTCCAGGGAGCTGGCCCGCTCAGCCCGTCCCTGTGGGCGCAGCGCAGTTCAAAGAGCCCTGCAATCTCTTGGCAGCCACAATGGGGTCAGTGTCACGGGTATAACTTCCTGGGCTCCAGCCTACCAAACAAATCACAAATAACTCCCCTCCCTCTCTTCTGACATTCTGGTCTGCGGATCATCTCCCAAGACTGGGGGAGCCTTGGAGATCAGAATATGAATGACACCTGCTCTTTGGGCTTACCTGAATGGGCTGCTTTTCCATGGAGGGGATAGTTCTGGAGATAAAAACCCCAAGAAGTCCTGAAATCCCTCTTCCACCCACTCCTATTCCTTGCACTCAACATAATTTTTGAAGACAGCAGAAGCTTAGTGAGCGATGCAGCCGACAGCAGGGGGCAGAGCTAGGCTGCAGATGAGAACAGGGCCACTGGGATTATATTTGATCCAAGTCATGCTGTCTGGTTTAGAAACTCCCAGGAAAATCTATGCTGTGTCCTTGCCCATCTCCACACCATCCTGCAAATAGTCAAGGACACCAGCTGCACCAACAGAGGCCAGTCATAAACAAGGGACAGTTGATTGCCCCACCTAAACCCAACACGCCCACAAAGAGCCAAGGAGTTGTTCAGCTTTAATCACAACTCATATCTATTCTTCTTTCTTCTTTCTGTGCGGGCCAGCTGCTTTTATTCCTTTGCAGAATAACAGAAGCAGTAAAAAGTTGGGATTCAGTGAGTCCCAGGCTGGATGCCCCCATTCCCTCCCAGACCACCATCTAAAACACTTTCAGCCAGGTAAAATCCCAGCATGTTTCTAAAGCTTTCTGAGTCAAGAATACCCCAAATCTTTCTACAATAGATCTCATTCCAGAAGCTGGCAACCCTTGAGGGACCAACAGTCTTTGTTTGACTAACTTAGTAACTCAAACCCACTTCCTGCAGTTCTGCTTTCTGAAGAAACAGAATTTGTCTTCTTTTCAAGTCTACCCTTTGTATTGAAGAAATTGTTACATTGGCTACTAATCTCAAATTTTCCCCAGTCCTTTGCTACATTTTTCTTTTCTTTAATAAAATCCATATTTAAAATTATGCTAAATCAGTTTTGTGATATTGACCCCCTATAAATTCTCCAACTAAAATCTCATTCATCAAATAAGTTTCTCCCACACTTTTATGATTTCTAGATATGAACACCATGAATTATGCTAATTTTGTGATTAAAATTTCAAACTTTACTGTTACATTTATTTGTTGTTCCTATTATTTAATGTANTATGCTAATTTTGTGATTAAAATTTCAAACTTTAATGTTACATTTATTTGTTGTTCCTATTATTTAATGTAAGAGAAAAAAGTCAACCATAAGAATATCTACGTGCTTTTCATGAGACGAAGGAAAAAGAAAAACAAGTGTGTAATGTATAAACTTGCTTAAAAGATTTTTTAAAAATCTACCCATCCAAAATTGCTTTCTTAATTTTGCAGAATTAAAGGTAAGAGTTCTTAGAAGGCATGCTCTTTGATTCAAAAGATACTTCCAAATAGACAGAATCATGGCATCATTCCCACTATAGAAAAGATAATTGAAACCAAAAGATAAGTACCCCAAGATTGTTACAGACTGTGGCTGGGGATGTTCAGGGCACCTTCAACCCCACCAACCACCCAGCAGAGCAGCTTTCCCCCGCCAAGAGCACCTCAAAATGGTCTTAATCTGCTCCATTCCCACTTCAACAGCTGCTGGCTTCACGACAGAGATGAGAACCCTTCACCAGTTCAACAAATAATCATTGAACACCTGCCATGTGTAAGGCAAACTAGACAAAGACCCTCGCTCATGGTACTCACTATTCAACAGGGATACATAGATATTTTTTAATATTTATTTATTTTTGGTGGCATCAGGTCTTAGTTGCAGTATGTGGGACCTTTCACTGTGTTGCCCAGGCTTTTTTCTAGTTGCGGCTTGTGGGCTCTAGAGTACAGGTTCAGTAGCTGTGGCACACGGGGTCAGTTACCCCACAACGTGTGGAAGCTTCCTGGAGCAGGGATCAAACCTGTGTCGCCTGCATTGGCAGGTGGATTCATAACCACTTGACCACCAGGGAAGTCCTAAATTGATTTTTTTTAACTCTTTATTCTTTTACCCAACAAACATTTCTTGAGCACCTAATTGACAATTTAGATAGGGGAAAATATACCCACAAGTAAGATATCTCTCTCAAAAAGAAAAACACGTGCACAAAAACCAGAGCATAATGTCATTAATTAGAAAATATTATCAGTAGAACAAAGTGTCATGGAAGTATAGAGACAGCATCAGATGATTTTTGTCTAGATAGAGCTGCACAGATGTCATAAACTGGACCATGAAGAGTTAGTAGGCATCCCCAGCACCCAGATCAGGACCTGGTACAGAGCAGATGCTCTAAAATAGTTGTTAAATGAACGATGTATTCTCAAAGCAAGGAAGAAATTCCAGAGGAAGAAATCACAGCATGAGCAAAGGCTTCAAGACATATTCTTTAAGGAATGAATGAACAATTCACTGTGAGCAAAACAAGGGAGAAGAAAGAGAAAAATGGACCGGTGGTGTGGAGGCATGTGGAGAAGAGACATAAACATCAGGCCAAGAATGTGGAGTTTGTCTTGAAGACCAATAGTTCTTTAAGAGCAGAACACTTGTTTTAAGCAGAATCTTGTAAGAAATTCAAATACAATGAAATTGACCAAAATACAGCTGCCCTAGCTCAAAGAGGAATAGGATCTGACATCCTGCTTCCGGTCTACAACCTTGCCCACTAGGCACTGCTGGGGAACCCTACTATTTCCCCTTGAAATACTTTAAAAAAAAAAAAAAAGTGCCCTGGGGAGTGGGCTATCACTGAACAGCATTAAGCATGAAAGTGTGAGTCTGGATGAAAAGGAGTCTAGGAAAGCATTTAGGTTGCTATTGAAATTGTCAAAGCACAAAATAATGAGGACATATTAGATAGGTGCCACTGGTAGTGAAATGGATGATAAAGAGATTTTGAAGATGAAATCCTTAATATGAATGGTCTTTCTGCTTCAGGGAAAATAATTTCACCTCTGGTACAGTCTGAATTTGGATATTTTTCAATAGTAATATGTAACAAACTGTGCATCGTAACTATTACTATGGCCAGCACATTCCCACACTTGCAGAAGTTTTGGAAAAAATATAAATTCCTTAGTACTAGCTGCTTCAGATATGACCCATATGTCAGAATATAGATTTTTGAGTCTTAAGATAAGCAAATGGAAGATTTGTAAATATAACCAAAAGGAGGGTAGAGATGAGAGATATCTAATGCTCCTTTAACTTATTAATCGGGAGAACCAATCATTGAGCAACAATCAAAGTTATGGTGCATAGTGACACTTCCCCGCACCCCCACAAATGTAAGCATTCAAGTGGTTTTCTTAAAAGTCACATGAAATTCATCACTGATTACTTAAATTTAGCTACAACTGCACACTAAAAATTCCTCATGGGTAGAAAGCTTGCAATTTAAAGAATCCACAGCACTCTTGAACTGGGTAGGAACAAAGATATATACTCACACAAATAAGCTAAAGGAAAACACACAGCAAAGGGGAGCTGAGAAGCTGAGGAAATTCACATGATGAAGATAGCTGGCATTTAGCCAAAACTGAAAACTATAAATATTAATCAGATGAGAATCAGTGTCACTTTACTGCAAGAATGTTCTGTAATTAAAAGGGTGGGCATTGTGTTGTGCATGTTAGCACAATTGCCACCCATAATATTGGATGCCAGCAGCTCCTGACTGCTAGAACACAGATCTCTAAGGATGTCACCTAGCAGAGGATTTACTACATAAGCATCAGACATTTACGTCAAATTCAAATAACACTTTAAAGTAAAGGGAGAAGAAATACCATAATTTCAGAATTATGCTTCTGTCTTGAAAAGGCAACAAAAGTAATATTCATTGGGTATCTGTTAAATGCCAGGCATCTTCTAGATGCTTTCCATACATTATGTCACTTAATCCTTTTAATTCAAGCTTGCAGACGAGGTGTCATCATAACCACATTTCAAAGATACAACAGTTCCTAAGTTGGCTTTGCAATCCAGGATATGGCTGCAGGTGAGTGTGTCTGAGGTGGAGCTAAAGCGAGGTATCCCTGACACTGACAAAGTTTACAATCATGAGATTAAAATGCTGGATCATCCACATGAGCGCTGAGTCTCCCAGGAAACTGATGACCTTAGAGTTGATGAGAAGGGTGGGAAGGAGGCACCAAAGCTCTCCTTTGGGAAAATGAACAGTAACTCTACTGAGTTTCAGTGGTCAAGCAAAGGATGTTTGGGCAACATACAAGGTGTGTCAAAGAAGAGGGGATTGTTAATGGTTGAAAGAGCCAGTAGGGGGACAAAAGAATATTGTTCCCTTCTTTCTTCTCTGTCTGATCAAAGATAAGTGAGGATGAACAGCTTCTCCCCAGGGGGGTGCAAAGGAAGTCATCCTGTCAAAGGAAAACAAGCTTTAGTTAGGTCAGAAGTGGAGGGACTTTTGAATGAAGAGGCCAGGAATGCAGAGGCGTTCTGATCAGGTCACTGTGTTGTCTCTTCCTTGCCTACAGTCTAAATCCACATCCTTCAGGGTTATCTCAGCCCTCCATGATACGATCTTGTCCCGTTGTGCCCTCACCAGTGTTTAACAACCAGCTCTCTGGGAGGATAAAGTCCTGATTTGTTGCCAATTTCCATGATGTAAATACTCCAACCAAACATGACTGATTTCCAGCTTCCAACGTGACATTAGTGAGAGCAGAGTTGGGGAAAGAAATGCACAAGCAGCTTTGAGGAGTCAGTGCAAATTGACTCAAAAACACCACTGCCCTTACTATTTCATGTTTTCCTGTCTCTTCTTCTCATCCTGTATTCTTGTTCAAAGATGAGGCTGCTAACTTGTGCAAACTCCACACTGCACACCGTGGTAGTGCCATGTTCATCACAGTCCTCACTGGTATGTCTGTGTAATATGACAGTTACCCTTCAGATGGTGAGAAATATAGAGTAAGATGCCTTCCATAATTTGCACAAAGGCATCGTTTGGTTTTCGTGCTGCTCGAAGACCACGTACCGCAAGCCATAAGCCAAATCCAGCCCACAGACATGCTGGGTTTTAAAAATGGTTGCTTCTTTTATTTTTTAACTACCTTGCTAACATTTAAAAATAAAGAAACAAGTCCCCAAATTTCTAAGTTCTCTTGAAGAAATCAGAGCAGGCTGTTATTATTAACATATGGAAAGTTCTGACGTCTAAAACAAGGTTGTCATTCAAAAGATATCAATATCCTTCAGTCATCCTGAATACTTACCATTTTTACCTCAATAATCCATTGGAATCTATGTCATCTGGACTCTCTCTTCCCTGCAGCTCCTCTTTTACCTTTGCTCAGTTTCTAGAATAGTCTTTCCACCTTGGCACGTTGCACTTGCCATTCTTTCTGAAACTCTCCACTCTCCACACTCTTCACTTGGCCAATTCCTACTCATCCTTCCTTTCCAATTTAGACACAATCTCTACCGTCAGCTCTCACCGAGACTTCCTAACAGCTTCCAACTTACTTGTACCCAAGTAGGCCATGGGCCACAGAGCACTTGGAGTGACCTTTTTAAAATGTAAATCATAGCACAGTGCAATTATAGTGAAACACAGACTCCTTAAAATGACCTTTAAATTACTGTGAGGTTTGGACCTCTCTCCATTCTTCGTCACACTCTTCCCCTTTCTCCTTCACAAGCACACTGCACTTGTGCTCTGGCTGCCCCCTCTGCCTGGAGTTTTCTTTCCCAAGTCTTCATAGAGCCCATATCTTCATATCATTCAGGTCTCAGAGCCAATCACCTGCATGTTCTCATAGAGGCTTCTAAGTCATCTGTATAAATGAGCAGCCCTCTTCCCCCCCAGCCTCCCTGAAATGACTCTTCATCACATCCCTTTGTTACATTTTTCAGATATCCCCCAGCACCTCCAGATCACAACTCCTGGTGGTGGATCTGTCGATCTGCACTTCTATTAAGCTGCTGTGAATGGTTCTGATGCACCAAATTGGGATGCCCAGGCTATAGTGGAGGTGATGGAATTCCAGTTGAGCTATTTCAAATCCTGGAAGATGATGCTGTGAAAGTGCTGCACTCAATATGCCAGCAAATTTGGAAAACTCAGAAGTGGCCTCAGGACTGGAAAAGGTCAGTTTTCATTCCAATCCCAAAGAAAGGCAATGCCAAAGAATGCTCAAACTACCACACAATTGCACTCATCTCACACGCTAGTAAAGTAATGCTCAAAATTCTCCAAGCCAGGCTTCAGCAATACGTGAACTGTGAACTTCCAGATGTTCAAGCTGGTTTTAGAAAAGGCAGAGGAACCAGAGATCAAATTGCCAACATCCTCTCAATCATGGAAAAGGGAAGAGAGTTCCAGAAAAACATCTCTTTCTGCTTTATTGACTATGCCAAAGCCTTTGACTGTGTGGATCACAATAAACTGTGGAAAATTCTGAAGGAGGTGGGAATACCAGACCACCTGACCTGCCTCTTGAGAAACCTATATGCAGGTCAGGAAGCAAAAGTTAGAACTGGACATGGAACAACAGACTGGTTCCAAATAGGAAAAGGAATACATCAAGGCTGTATATTGTCACCCTGCTTATTTAACTTCTATGCAGAGTACATCATGAGAAACGCTGG
>SJYQ01104756.1:1481898-1537990 GCA_006410935.1 Redunca redunca
AAATCACTGCAGATGGTGATTGCAGCCATGAAATTAAAAGATGCTTATTCCTTGGAAGGAAAGTTATGACCAATCTAGATAGCATATTCAAAAGCAGAGACATTACTTTGCCAACAAATGTCTGTCTAGTCAAGGCTATGGTTTTTCCAGTAGTCATGTATGGATGTGAGAGTTGGACTGTGAAGAAAGCTGAGCACCGAAGAACTGATGCTTTTGAACTGTGGTGTTGGAGAAGACTCTTGAGAGTCCCTTGGACTGCAAGGAGATCCAACCAGTCCATTCTAAAGGAGATCAGTCCTGGGTGTTCTTTGGAAGGAATGATGCTAAAGCTGAAAATCCAATACTTTGGCCACCTCATGTGAAGAGTTGACTCATTGGAAAAGACCCTGAGGCTGGGAGGGATTGGGGGCAGGAAGAGAAGGGGACGACAGAGGATGAGATGTCTGGATGGCATCACCGACTCAATGGACATGAGTTTGAGTGAACTCCGGGAGTTGGTGATGGACAGGGAGGCCTGGCATGCTGCAATTCATGGGGTCACAAAGAGTCGGACATGACTGAGTGACTGAACTGAACTGAACTGGCCAAAAAATTATGGAAAAACCTGAACTAACTTTTTGGCCAACTCAATATAATAGATGAGAAAAGAAAAAGTAGCAAGCATGTTGAGGATTGCTGTGGCTCATTGTTAGTGATTTGTTCCTTCTGAGTTTTTGTAGTTCAGTACCAGAGAAGGCAATGGCACCCCACTCCAGTACTCTTGCCTGGAAAATCCCAGGGATGGAGGAGCCTGGTAGGCTGCAGTCCATGGAGTCGCTAAGAGTTGGACAAGACTGAGCGACTTCACTTTCACTTTTCACTTTCATGCTTTGGAGAAGGAAATGGCAACCCACTCCAGTACTCTTGCCTGGAAAATCCCAGGGATGGAGGAGCCTGGTGGGCTGTCGTCTATGGGGTCGCCCAGAGCGACTTAGCAGCAGCAACCGCAGTGATGGTATGATACCACAAACCCAGCATGCTTTTATTATCATCAGTTCCCTGTCTGTTTATTAGTGATTTCTAATTCTTCCATCATCAAAATTCTACAGAACTTGCTAGAAACAAAACCACAAATTCCTCCAGTCCCCATGAAGAACAGTTATGATCATACTAGTGAATGGATGGAGTGTTAGGATGGACACCAAGAGGTGAACTCAACAAGCTAATAGGATGAAACAAGCACAGACACGTCTTAGGAAGAAAGCCACAGAATCTACCGGTGCTCAAGAATTGATGGGGAAGTGTCTAATGTCACAAAGAACTGTAAGATTGAAATCGTACTTAATGGTGATGAAAATACAAAGCCTAAAGGAAAAGAAAGAAATGGAAAGTGCCCATGTGATTAGCAACTGTGAATAAACCTTGTGAGTAGAGGGACTGTTTTGCTGCCAGGGTGAACATGAGAGTCAAAGAAAAATTATTTCCCAGCAGCTTTGCAAGGTTTTGAGTTTCTCTTAGCAAAATTGATGCCATTTGGTATATCATTTCCATGACAAGCTTCCATATTAACACTTAAATAGGGAAAAAAAAAATGTCCCAAGTCAAATCTGAAAGCCCACAGCCAATAATTGGAAATGCAATTCAGTCAGTATAAGACTGAGAGTATTGCAGTTGTCCACCCCCTGCTCTTCTCTGAAATCGCCCTCATTTCCCAATTTGATAGAATCGCTCCTCGGATCACATATATATATGCAATATTTTAGTTAATTCTCACAAGAACCCTTTGAGGTAGATGCAATATTTTCCCCATTTTATGGATGAAGTCAACTGAGACTTAAGGATGTTAAGTAATTCACTCAAGTTCACGCAGCCAAAAGGTGATTAGGATGCTATTTACATTCAGCCCATCTGATGCCAGAATGAGATAATTTGTAAAGCACTCAATTCAGCAATCAGAGTGATCTTTTCACACTAGGGTTTCCTCATGCCCCTCCCCATCTGCACCACTTGGTAGGTATTAATCTTACACTACCTTATGCTCCAAAGGTTGCAATGTTTATTGCTGAAGAATTGGGAAAGATACAAGAGTAAGTCTATAAAGTGTCTCACTCCTTCTGAAGTTAATCACCACCCAACTAAGAAGCTCAAGGAAGAAACATTTTCCCGGAACATTTCCAAATCTGCCATTTTCAAAGGAAAAAATAAATAAATTTCAGCCCCTGAGCCAAGACTGAACACCTGTAGACAGACTTGAACATGCAGCTTAAACAATAACCAAAAAAGCATCCTTGTACAAAATACAGATGAGACTGTCTAAGGAACAAAGATGGTGAATCACAGTGAGTTTCCAAGCCTGAACCAATTTAGCATCACTTCTGAGCAGAGCAGGTACTGGATATTATACCTGGAGACCCTGACTCTAACCAACTCACATTTTTATTCTGAATTCCTGTTTTGAGCAGTACAACCCAGCAAGCTTTCAGAGGTCACACCCACAGGTGGTATATAATAAATCCTAACAGACATTTTCTCTTTTCTTCCCTAAACACATAATAACAATTTCCACATCCTGTTTCAGCTTAGACCTTTAGACTTTCTGAACCCAGGGAGTTCTGACATGGAGATATAATTTTCTTTAAATCCCTCTGAAGCAATCCTTTCATCTGTGATAAAATTACAGTATCACACTCCCTCCCTCCTTTGTGGGATAGACTCAAAAGAAGCTGGGTCATAAGTATTCGAGGACAGTAAACTTTGATGTGAAATCAATAATCGTATATTTGCCTCTTTTCTAATGAATGACTGCAGTTTGGGTTCTGGCCCCTCTTTAATCCTTGCTGCACTTCTGCACACTGCGCTTCTCCTCTGTATCCTGTCATTGTGCATCAGGGCCAGCTCCCTCTTCTCCCAACACTTCCCAAGCAGCTAGGAAGTGACAGACATCGCCTGGCCACTTTGGAGAGATGTCAAGGTACCCTTCCATGAGGCTGGGTGACAAAATTTTCCATCCTGACTCTCAAGAGGCTCCCAGGTTAGAGTTCCAATTTTTAAAGCCCCCAAAGAAGAAATGGCAGAGAGGTCTTTGAAAAGAGAATTTCATTCACCAAAGATGTGAGTCTCATTATGACCTTCAGTTGGTACCCAGTGATGTTTAGAAAGTTGAAGAAGTAAAAGATAACCAAAACAAATATTTTACATGTTTAATATGTATTTAGTAGATTATATTTTGTATAATTTATATCAATAATAGTATGCATGCGTGCTAAGTCACTTCAGTCACGTCTGACTCTGTGACTCTATGGACCATAGCCCGCCAGGCTCCTCTGTTCTTGGGATTCTTCAGGCAAGAATACTAGAGTGAGTTGCCATGACCTCCTCCAGGGGATTTTCCCCACCCAGGGATCACACCCGTGTATCTTACGTCACATGCATTGGCAGGCAGGTTCTTTACCACCAGCACTACCTGGGAAGCCCTGATAGTATACATTTACATAACTACATTATAAAATGTGTATAATATAATACATGTATGTATATATACATGCATATATATATATATTTTTTTTAAGTCGCTCAGTCACGTCTGACTCTTTGTGACCCTATAGACTATACAATCTGTGGAATTCTCCAGGTCAGAATACTGGAGTGGGTAGCCTTTCCCTTCTCCAGGGGATCTTCCCAACCCAGGGATCAAACCCAGGTCCTCCTACATTGCAGGCAGACGCTTTACCGGCTGAGCCACCAGGGAAGCACACACGCATTATAAATATGCATGTATATACACACATACACATACATCTCATATATGCAACATAACAAAGATTATCACTATAAAAACACCCTTTAATCCTCACTTGGGGGTGTAAGGCATTTCAAGCTGGTTCACTCCATCACTCAACTCTCCTTTCTCTTATTTCTCCTAACTTCGCTCTCACACTTTCTAGAGACATACATATATTCACTTACTCAAAAGAGCCACTGATGTGTTCGTGCATCTTCAAAAAGTTTGTACAGCTAAAACCAGGGCAAGTAGACATGTGTCCCTTGGTCTCTAAGTTGGCCAATAATGTAACATCCCTGATGAAGTCAGTAATGGATTGATGCCTTTCTAACCACTGCTGCTGCTGCTGCTGCTAAGTCGCTTCAGTCGTGTCCGACTCTGTGCGACCCCATAGACAGCAGCCCACCAGGCTTCCCTGTCCCTGGGATTCTCCAGGCAAGAACATTGGAGTGGGTTGCCATTTCCTTCTCCAATGCATGAAAGTGAAAAGTGAAAGTGAAGTTGCTCAGTTGTGTCCGACTCAGCGACCCCATGTACTGCAGCCTACCAGGCTCCTCCATCCATGGGATTTTCCAGGCAAGAGTACTGGAGTGGGGTGCCTTTGCCTTCTCCGTTCTAACTGCTATTCCTTAAATATTTAAATTTTTACATTTCTTTACATTAGTGTAAGCCTTGAAATATGCAAATATACTTTTAAATTTTACATATTTAAAGCCCTAGCTTCACTCTTAGGAAATGGAAGCTACCTATATGCTCTTGCTTCAAACGTGCTTTAATCTACTCTGCAAACCAGAGGTCCAGGAGGCACCCTGACCAGTCTCCTGAGAGCAGTTTGAGAAGTGAGTGCTCAGATTTGCACCTGCTCCTTGGGAATCTTGGTCCCTTCCCAAGAAGATGAGCCATATTTTCTTTCCCATCACAATGGTTCTCAACTGGAAGTACGTATTTTCTCCCTCGCATTACATTTTCAGTAATATTTTGGTTCCTTTCATGGAATTTATAGCAGAGAGCCCAAGTGGCCTGCCCTCCAGTGAGACTTTGGGAAACTTTCGGACTGTCATTGCTGGGGATGGGAAGGATGCTGGCCTTGACTGTGTACAGAGACCTAAAACACCTACTGCTGTCTGCTCAGCATCCATTCCAGTTTCTTCAGGCAAGAGTTTGCTAACAGTCCTTTAGGAAAACGCTCACCCCCAACTTTCAATTCATTTGTCCAATGGGGCATGTGTCCCAAAAATGACACAGTAACCGATTCGGAGGTCAGGATGTTTGCATGAACACTCAGGAAAAGGGAACTCTTTCTAGGAGGTTTGGCAAACTGGTAGAAGGGAAACCTGGAGCTCCATTTGGCCATTTCCTGCCACCATGTGAAAAGAAAGATGAAGCCACAGGGAGGGAGCAGAGATTCCAGAAAGAAAAGGATTTCTGAGGCCATGACTTCATAACTCATCTGGCTATGCGTAAGGCCAGTTATGACCCAGAATATCAATTAAACGAACAAATAGTTTCCCTTCTTTGCTTAAACCCATCTGAGTTAGGTGTTTTTGGTCCCTTGCAACTAAAAAAAGTCCTGAATAAAAGCAGACTCTATAATCAGACTTTTCCTCCATAACAAAACAAAAAAAAATTTATTTTAAGATTTTACCCTCAGATAAGGAGGTGAGGTCTTTCTCTGAGGATGGATAACAGTCCATCTCTGGATCTGGATTTCTAATTTGCAAGAAAATTAACACAGAACCAAAACCCACTTGAACTAAATGCATTAACAGAAAGAGCATTCGGTCCTTTAACAAGCATTTATTGAGCACTAAATGCTTGCTGGATAAGTCACTGTGCCCAACGCTGGGACAGCCTCTGAAAGAGAGGTAGCATTGCTCTCCTGTTGCTCACAGTCCTGGGGACAGGTGTTTTGGAGAAAAATAAAGCTGGATAGGGATTGTGGGGGGGATAGGGAATGGTAGGGAATGGGGGATGGGTTTATAGGAGAGGCCTCTCATCTGAGCAGAACCCTGGAGACATTGTGGGAGGGACACACACANGTTCAGGTCAGAGGGTGGAGCACCAGGGAAAACTCAGAGGTGGGAATGTGCTGGGCTGTACCGCTGATCAGCCAGGAGACTGATGTGGTTGAGACAGGTAAGGAGGGATCCAGAGGAAGTCAAGTCAGAGTTAGGAGAGAGGCCAGATCCTTGGACACCCCAAGGCACTGGAAAGACTATACTTTGACTCTGACTCAGATGGGAACCACTAGAGGGTTTTGAGAAGAGATATGACCTGACATCATAGAAAGAATCAAATAGTTTCACTTTAGAAAATGAGTAAGGGGATGGGCAGGGCGGGGTAAGACAGAGGCTGAGAGATAAGTCTCTAGGTAATCCCACTAAAGCTTTTAGACAGAAATAGTATCAAAACCTCCAAATCCAAGTAGTTTGCTGGTATGAAGAATGAAATGAAAATGAAGAAATGAAGACTACTGAAAATGATTCGCAATTATACCGGCCAGTGAAAGAGTTCAAAACCATAGTGCAGAAATAATTATTTCAGTCTCTCACAGTTCCAGACCAGTGGCTCTCAATCAGGGGAACGTTTGACAATATCTGAAGACCTCTGGGGTTGTCATGATTTGCGGCAGGCAAGGAGGGGAGAGAGTGCTCCTGGAAGCTTGCGAATAGAAGCCAGGGAGGCTGCTGAACATCTATAAGGCCCAGCACAGGCCCCCACTGACAAAGAACTATCCAGCCCCAGATGTCAATAGAGCTGAGGATGAAAAACCCGAGTCTGGAGGATGTAAAGATTCATTGTTCTTAGTTTTTGTGTTAATGACTCTTAAACTGGCAATACATATGAAATCAGAGAAGCACAAAATGGATTTGATTATTTTCCTCCTTGGCTAAATCATTTGAAAGGCAAAGATTATAGTTGTTGTTTTACATTTAAGAACAACTTATTTAAAAAAAATTAACAGTGGCCTATGTTCTCAAATAGACCACTGGGGGTAAAAGTGACATAAGAGTATTCCTAAATTTGCAATGGAAGAAAACTTAGTTTTTTAAATATGAAAATGTCATTCCAGAGAAACAAAAGTACCTGGCACAGATTTTGCTTTGGGGAGGAAAATGCCTTTGAAAACCCAACTAGTTGCATAATTAAGTGATAATGAATGCAGAGCTGTACTTTGTATTCCATTCCAGCACATTGGAGTTGAATCTGAGCTTGAAAAGCTAAATCCCTCAGTGTTCTGGCCCCTCATCAGTGAAGTGCAAATCAAGGCCTTTAACTGCTACAGAAGGGGTGGCTCCAAAAAAAGTGTGAACTACAAATATGATGTTTTCAAACTGCCTGCTTTCTAATGATATGCTCACTGTATGTAATAAAAAGAGATGTTTCATTGGAACAAGAAAGCGAACTATCATATGTGATGTTTTATGTACAATGGAGCAATAATCTACTTAGAATAAAAGAAAGGCTCTTAAATTCCATTCTATATGGTGAGCAGAAACACTTTCTGGATTTTTAACTCACTGATGGTTGTACCTAGAGAAAGACTAAATAATATTTTATATTTCTGATCTAGCCAGCATTATGTGTCAGAAAGATATGTGAGAAGTGAGAGTACATATGCATGTTGGAACGAGCTTTTTCCTAGATTATAGAAATGCAATATTGTACAGTTAGTCCTTGGAAACTTGTTTTAAACTAAATTAACCTTAACAGAGGTTCTGCAAACATAAGAAATTCATGACTTAATGAACTACTTAATATTTTCTCATCATAATTAAAGAACATAATATAGCAAAGGAGCCCGTATCATTTTATCTTTTTTTTTTTTTAAAGAACTAACCACTTAACTTGACTTATTTTTGGCTGTGCTTCTAGGCATGCGGGATCTTCCCCAAACAGAGACAGAACCCGTGCTCCCTTCAGTGGAAACAGAGTCTTAACCACCGGACTGCCAGGGAGGTCCTGATACTGAGGTTTAAAAATGAACAAGCATAAAGTTAGGACTTCCCTGGCAGTCCAGTGATTAAGAATCTGCCTACCAATACAGGGGACATCAGTTCAGTCCCTGGCTGGGAAATATCCCACGTACCTTGGAGCAATTAAGCCTGTGCACCACAGCTATTGAGCCATGCTCTAGAGCCTGTGAGCCGCAACTAGTGAGCCAGCAGGCTGCAGCTACTGAAGCCCTCACACCTGGAGCCCGTGCTCCACAAGAGAAAGCCTGTGCAGCAAGGAAGACCCAGTGCAGCCAAAAATAAGTAAATACATATTTTAAAAAAATAGGATAAAGGTGGAAGAGATGGAAATTTGTTTTTACTTCTATTCAAATTAGTATTTTCTCAAAGAAGGGATAAAACAAAAATTCCACATACAAAGAATTTAGGAGGTAAGCCTGATACGGAGCAAAACACACAATCTAATGTATGTTCAAGTTCAAGTACCATTTTTATAAATAGGTAGAGTTAAACATCTGACAAAAATCAGAGCTCTACAATAAAGGAGTAAACAAATAACAGAAACTGTGAGAAAACACACATCCATTTAATACAACTACTCTACTAGATTTAACAGAGAGCACAGATTCTTGCTTAGCTTTGACCCCAAGCGCATACCATGGTGCAACAGCCCCTGGAAGGAACCGACCAGTTACAGATCTGCTAAAGGGACCGCCAGGGAAGACCAGGACAGTGGTCAGACCAGGCTGTCCAATCAGCCTGTTCCCTATACAGTGGTAACACAATAATGGAAGGAAGAAGTTTGGGCAAACCAAATTGGTGACACAGTAAGACAGACCCTATATATGTGTGTGTCCCTTTTGTAAATATACATCCATCCAACTCTTTTTGCTTAAGAATCCTCTGGATGAGACAAGCAAGTAGCTGCTTCTGCTGGCTTCTGTCAAACCAGTATAATTAATTAATCATGGAGCTGCATATCCATATTGCCCTGCCTTTACTGCAAGCCGACATTCCTATACCAACAAAACTGTGGACTGGGAAGCTTGCAATCTGCTGCAAGAGATTTGGAGAGAAGTAGTCAAGGTCATAGGCTTCCCTGGTAGCTCAGATGGTAAAGAATATGCCTGCAGTGCTGGAGACCTGGGTTCGGTCACTGTGTTGGGAAGATCCCCTGGAGGAGGGCATGGCAACCCACTCCAGTATTCATGCCTGGAGAATCCCCATAGACAGAGGTGCCTGGCAGGCTATAGTCCATGGGGTCACAAAGAGTCAGACAGGACTGAGCGATCTAAGCACAGCACAGTCAAGGTTAGAGCACTGAGAGTGGGAAGCAAAGGAGGCCTTTGGGATGTCTTTGCTGATGCCAAACAGGAAATGGATCTGCTTGATGGATGACCCATAAATTAAGCAGACCATTTCAGATGAATGGTTAGAGAGTTCAGTGAGCTAAAACTTCTTTTCTGGTATTTTCAGATTTGAAGATACCCCTAAGATAGACCAGTGTCACAAGAGAGGCTGGACTCTGTGAACTGTATTACTTGAGCTGTGCTTTGAACTATCAAATTTTTAATGGTAATGTCTTTTCTTGCAAAGTGGATCTCTGTTACCCCTGGAATTTAGCTTTTAAAGACAGTCTTTAGCAAGATCCTGCTCAGGGGAAAGAACTAAGAGCCACAGAGGACATAGTTGGGATTTGAAAGAAAATTCATTGAACCATCATTTTAAACAGTTTCTTCTGAAAGAAGATGTAAAATAATGGTATGTCTGTAGATTTTACCTCCATATTTTTTTTTCCTTTTTTGTCACCATAAATCAGAAAAAAAAAAATTAAGCAATATCACAAAGGCAATAGAAATACTTTAATGACTCTGAAGGCCAGGCAGAAATGAAAACACTTCTGTCTAGATAGGAAGGTTAAAGAAATTTTGACTTTTGAAAGAGATGCACAGATTTTTTTTGAACTCTAAGCAATAAATTGGCTCACAGGCTTGCTTCAGTGTGACATATTTGTCAGAGTCCCTGATGACAAATAACAGAATCTACCTTGGCTGGTTTAAGCAGAGAGAGATTTATTAAAGGGTATGTAAAGTAACCACCCCACAGGACTCTCTAGAGAAATATTACTGCCAACTCTGCTCAGCATCCTCTCTTGGAACCCAGTACCAGAAGCTCCCACTGTTGCCCCAGATGAAGAGTGTACCATTGGTCCACCACACCCAAAAGACTGACTCACCCCCACGTATGGCCATCTCCTCTCACTCCTGTCATCTAAATCATATTTCATGTGGGTGGTCCCATCTGACAGAACCTGTCTACACACAGGCATCCCAGGCATCAGAGAGTCCAGGGACCTGGACTTGTAAGGTGAAAAACCATCAAAATGTAGAGAGAATATTCAAAGTCATTCATTTAACAAATGACAGCCACAAATGACAAAAGTCCAATCTGAATCCCAATCTACCTTTTGCATCCATATTTCTTCTCCCCAAACCCCACATTCTGGGCAGCCTGATCTCATTATTTCCCATACATCCTACTTCCCAGTTCTGGAATATGAGGCTTATTTAAGAACACACAATGATGAAGCAAAAAAATCTGGATTTGAACCCAAGTCTATTCTCACATCCCAGGTTTGCCTCCCAGTCATGTGCCAAGAGTAAATTTAAAGTCTACTCTTCAAATTGTTCCCAAATACCAAGTTCTCTGTATTAGCTACTTAGTACCAGATACAAGCAGACAGCAATTTCATTCACTTCAACTGTTACTTTTTTTTTTAACTGCTAGGTTTCTAATGCTTGCAATTGAGTCTTAGATCAGCCACCTAGAAATTATGTAATGTTTGGGCAAATTACTTAACCCTCTGAATCTGTCTCCTCATCCACAAAGTGGAAATGATAAGAGTTTCTCACGCAGTTGATGCAGTGACATCTTTGGAAACAGGGCACAAACTTGGACTAGAATAGACACAATGAATATCAGGTCCACACATCAAGGAGACAAAAACAAGCCTTATGCTTTAATGGAGTAAGTAGGTGCCTATCTGTATGATTACAAGGGTCCCAGAAAGCCTTTCCAGCCCTCATCCAGGGCCCCCCCCCAAAAAACACACACACAACACACACGTGCGCGTGCACACGCGCAAACTGCTCATTGAGGACTATATAGTCGGGGAGCAGGGCCCAACAATAAGAAATGGGGTTGACAGGATCATGGATTTGAATAACCTACTTTGAGACAGAAGTGAGGGTTATGAGGTCCCATTCTGAGAGCAGTGGTACGGGAAGAGAAGGGCAGAGGCACAGGACATTGCACAGGCTTCTGGTGGCAGGAGATGGCACCACAGAGGGCCACCTGGCAGTGGAAAGGAGTGACGTGGCCACTGAAGTGGCCCAGACAGCCTTCAAAGGGATGAATGACAAGCTCTGCTTGACTAACCTGGGGAGTGAGTGGGGAGTATAAACAACCCACAAGACCCAGGGTAGGGATCACAAAAGACCGGAAAACCATGATGTCCAGTTCACCTGATGACGGAAACAAACTACCCCCAACTCCTGGGCAAGGCAGCTTGGAAACAAGCCTCATTGTCAAGAGGATGATGGAAGGGGCTGACATCTAGCAGGCTCTTGTGGCTGGGTAAGCACACCCCTCTCACTCCCAGAGAGGAAAATAACCCCAGCTCTGAAATATGTTAGTCTGAAGGACTATCTTTGTATAGCAAGCTTATTCCCTACATCTAACTTGGCTCAGTATCAATGTTGCTATTATTCAGTCACTCAGTCATGTCCAACTCTTTTGTGACCCCATGCACTACAGCATGCTAGGCTTCCCTGTCCTTTACTATCTCCCAGAGTTTGCTCAAACTCATGTCCACTGAGTCACCAAGGCTATGTAACCATCTCATTCTCTGCCACCCCATCCTCCTTTTGCCTTCAATCCTCCCCAGCACTGGGGTCTTTTCCAGTGAGTCGGCTCTTTGCATCAAGTGACCAAAGTATTGGAGCTTCACCTTCAGCATCAGTCCTTCCAATGAATATTCAGGGTTGATTTCTCTTACGATTGACTGGTTTGAGCACCTTGCTGCCCAAGGCACTCTCAAGAGTCTTCTCTAGCACCACAGTGTGAAGGCATCAATTCTTCAGTGCTCAGCCTTCTTTATGGTCCAGCTCTCACGTCTGTACAAGACTATTGGGAAAACCATAGCTTTGACTATATGGACCTTTGTCAGCAAAGTGATGTCTCAGCTTTTTAATATGCTGTCTAGATTTGTCAGAATGTGTATAGGACTTGCCTAAGGCCACAGAGATAATAACTGCTGAATCTAACATAAAAATCCAGGTCTATAAGACCTTATTGTTACCATCACTCACTCATTCATCCACTCAAGGGACAGGCATGTTTGGGTACATGGCATGTGCTATAAACTTTGGGTAAACATAGTTGTTATTCAACTCCTGTGTGCATGCATGCTAAGTCACTTCAGTTATGTCCAACTCTTTGTGATCCTCTGGACCATAACCTGCCAGGCTGCTCTGTCCATGGGATTCTTCAGGCCAAGAATATTGGAGTGGCTTGCCATGCCCTCCTCCAGGGGATCTTCCTGACCCAGGGATCGAACCTGAGTCTCTTAAACAGCTCCTGCATTGGCAGGCAGGTTCTTTATCACAAGCGCCACCTGGGAAGCCTAGTCAATCCCTGCTCCTCCAAAAATGTTCCTTCTGCCAATTTAATTCAATTATTCTTTTTACTCAGCTTAAGCAGATTGAAAGGATAACAGAATCTGATCTTCCCTTTCAGCTTATTTTCACAAACCCTAAGACCCACTCTGCCTCTCCTTTTTCAAGGATTTCTAGTTCTTGTATTATCTGTTTGTTCTCTGGCCTTTAGCTCACCTGCTTCCCTGGTGGCTCAGAGGTTAAAGCATCTGCCTCCAATGCGGGAGACCTGGGTTCGATCCCTGGGTCGGGAAGATCCCCTGGAGAAGGAAATGGCAACCCACTCCAGTATTCTTGCCTGGAGAATCCCATGGACGGAGGAGCCTGGTAGGCTACAGTCCACGGGGTTGCAAAGAGTCCGACACAACTGAGCGACTTCACCTCACCTCACAAAGGAAGATGAAAGAGGAAATCAGCCCAGTGATTTGAGTCTCTCCCACCACCCCCACTCCTTCCTTCTGTCTGGGAGGAGAGCTTGGGTCTACAGGGAGGAACCAAAAAGTGGGTGAGAACAGGGCCCCTCGGGTCCAGCCATGCTTCCTTGGGGCAGAGTGGGGACAAGAGAAACATGCCCAGTCACATTTCCCAATGTGCCCAAATGAGGGAGACACGCTTCCCTTGCCCCTCCCCCAGGCATGCTCCCCATTCACACCAAGCAACAGCTAACCCTGGACATATGCTCCCTTTAAAATGCTACCCATGAACAAACCTAGCAAACCCAGATGGTCATCAACCTTGCCACTTATCAGAATGACTGTCAGCCCTGTGACACAGTGAGGCCAGACCAAATCAACTTTGATTTATTTGAACCATATAACTCGCTAAGTACATTTATTTGTCACAACGGCTCTGATCACTCCCTGACAGGGTGTCTCATGATGAATGGCTGCTCAGGGGCATAACGAACAGAACTGTTCCCAGATCCATCAATAGATAGAACATGGGTGAGCTAAGTGCCAAAAGACCCACAAGACACCTCCAGGAAATGTTCTCAGGGACATCTATTCTGTCATTGTGACTGGAGAAGCTCAGCATTGCAGTACCTGCATCTGGTTTTGATCAGCATTGCCTCCTCCGGTGTCCAAGAAAGGCTAATGACAAAGCACACCTAGCCCAGCTGCCAAATTTCCTACTGGGCCTATTAGATGGGGCTATTGTCACCCTGCTTATTTAACTTCTATGCAGAGTACATCATGAGAAACACTGGGCTGGAAGAGCACAAGCTGGAATCAAGATTGCTGGGAGAAATATCAATAACTTCAGATATGCAGATGACACCACCCTTATGGCAGAAAGTGAAGAGGAACTAAAGAGCCTCTTGATGAAAGTGAAAGAGAAGAGTGGAAAAGTTGGCTTAAAGCTCAACATTCAGAAAACTAAGATCATGGCATGCGGTCCCATCACTTTATGGCAAATAGATGGGGAAACAGTGGAAACAGTGGCTGACTTTATTTTTAGGGGCTCCAAAATCACTGTGGATGGTGATTGCAGCCATGAAATTGGAAGATGCTTGCTCCTTGGAAGGAAAGTTATGACCAACCTAGATAGCATATTAAAAAACAGAGACATTACTTTGCCAACAAGGTCTGTCTAGTCAAGGCTATGGTTTTTCCAGTGGTCATTTATGGATGTGAGAGTTGGACTGTGAAGAAGGCTGAGCGCCAAAGAATTGATGCTTTTGAACTGTGGTGTTGGAGAAGACTCTTGAGAGTTCCTTGGACTGCAAGGAAATCCAACCAGTCCATTCTAGAGGAGATCGGTCCTGGGTGTTCTTTGGAAGGACTGATGTTGAAGCTGAAACTCCAGTACTTTGGCCACCTTATGTGAAGAGCTGACTCATTGGAAAAGACTCTAATGCTGGGAAAGATTGAGGGCAGGAGGAGAGGGGACGACAGAGGATGAGATGGTTGGATGGCATCACCAACTCAATGGACATGGGTTTGGGTGGACTCCGGGAGTTGGTGATGGACAAGGAGGCCTGGCGTGCTGCAGTTCATGGGGTTGCAAAGAGTCAGACACGACTGAGCGACTGAACTGAACTGTACTTGAGTCTTAAAGGAGCCATGTGGGAAATGCTCTTTGACTCAGCAATTCAGCTTCTCTAGGAATTTACCTTAGGGCTTTCCTAGTGGCTCAGACAATAAAGAATCCGCAGGAATTTGTCTTAATGCATGCAAACATTTCACTATAAAATGTGACTATGATGATGATGATGATGGAGAAAACAGGAGATCAATCTTGGCAGTTGGTCTATGCAGTTCTTGTATATTAACTCAGTTTATCTTCATAACAACCCCACCAGGTAAGTGCTGTATTGTTACCACTTTACAAATGAGGAAACTGAAACATCAGTTAATTTCTCAATATTAAACAGCCAGTAAGAAGCAGAGCTGGACATGTGGCCCGGCAGTCTAACTTCAGAGACTGCTCTCTTAACCAGCTATGCTATTTGCAAGAAGCCTAGTGTGTTTTATTTTTCAATCATGCAGAACTTTCCAATTTACATCTTTTAGTCCTCAACAAAGAATGATAAAGAATCCATAATAGTATTCTTAGCTAAATCTTCAATACTCTGGCCATCTGATGCAAAGAGCCAATTCATTGGAAAAGATCTCAATGCTGGGAAAGACTGAAGGCAAAAGGAGAAAGGGGTGGCAGAGGTTGAGATGGTCAGACAGCATCATTGACTCAATAGACACAAATTTGAGCAAACTCTGGAAGATATGAAGGACAGGGGAGTCTGATGTGCTGCAGTCCATAGCGTTGCAAAGAGTCAGGCACAACTTAGTGACTGAACGACAACAGAACAATAATAAAATAGAATTACCAAGACACCTTTGCATATCTGAGGTTATTGATATTTCTCCCGGCAATCTTGATTCCAGCAGATGACACCACCCTTATGGCAGAAAGTGAAGAGAAACTCAAAAGCCTCTTGATGAAAGTGAAAGAGGAGAGTGAAAAAGTTGGCTTAAAGCTCAACATTCAGAAAACGAAGATCATGGCATCTGGTCCCATCACTTCATGGTAAATAGATGGGGAAACAGTGGAAACAGTGGCTGACTTTATTTTTCTGGGCTCCAAAATCACTGCAGATGGTGATTGCAGCCATGAAATTAAAAGATGCTTACTCCTTGGAAGGAAAGTTATGACCAACCTAGATAGCATATTCAAAAGCAAAGACATTACTTTCCCAACAAAGGTCTATCTAGTCAAGGCTATGGTTTTTCCAGTAGTCATGTATGGATGTGAGAGTTGGACTGTGAACAAAGCTGAGCACCAAATAATTGATGCTTTTGAACTATGTGGTTGGAGAAGACTCTTGAGAGTCCCTTGGACTGTAAGGAGATCCAACCAGTCCATTCTAAAGGAGATCAGTCCTGGGTGTTCTTTGGAAGGAATGATGCTAAAGCTGAATCTCCAGTACTTTGGCCACCTCATGCGAAGGGTTGACTCATTGGAAAAGACTCTGATGCGGGGAGGGATTGGGGGCAGGAGGAGAAGGGGACGACAGAGGATGAGATGGCTGGATCGCATCACCAACTCCATGCACGTGAGTCTGAGTGAACTCCAGGAGTTGGTGATGGACAGGGAGGCCTGGCGTGCTGCAATTCATGGGATCACAAAGAATTGGACACGACTGAGCGACTGAACTGAACTGAAGATACCTTTGAAAAGAAGTAATACAACCCTCAGGCAAACTAAGACATAGTTTACTTTTTTAGGTATATTTAAGCTACCTGGCTTCCTGGCTTGGAACGGTCACCTTCTTGCTGTATTCTCACATGGTGGAGGGTGAGGTCATCTCTGTCATGTCTCTTCTTCTAAGGGCACTAATTCCATCCTTAAGGCCTCCACCTTCATGATGTTATTACCTTCTAAAGGCCCCATCTCCTATTTCTATTGCATAGGGGTTAGGTCTTCAATTAAATGAATGTTAGGGGGACACAACATTTAGTCCATAGCAGCACCAAGACTCACTGAAGTTAACAAATGTGTTCAAAATCACACAACCAATGACTAGCAGAGACAAAATTCAAATGTTGTGAACCCAAAACTAAATGTTCTTTCAACCATTTATGTTTCTAAAGGATTATGACAGCTTGCACCTAAAAAAAAAAAAAAACCACTGCAAGCTAAATTTCATATTTCATCCTATGGTTTTATGAAAAGCAAAACATGCCCATCCTCCAAGTACCTGAGAGCTTCCATGAAGGATAGGACTTTAAAAATGGAGATGATTGATGTCCTTAACCTTTATTTCATCTCAAACATTCCCAATAAAAAGTAGCTCAAGTTCCCAACCTTTGCATCCTCTTATTTCCCTCTTCTCTTTACTACGACTGGTGGCCACAAATATTATGTTTTAGTGAATCCTCTATGATTTCTTTTGATAAACAAAGGTTTATTAAAACCTTTGTTTCTGAGGTGGATTTCCTCAGAATGTGATATCTGCCATGCTAGATTTTTCTGACTTATTTCTGGAACTGCTGTGATGGCTTTCCTGGTTAATGAACTATTTCAACTGTGCCTGAGCAAACCCCTCCGTTCTCAGGAAAGTCAATGCCAGGTGAACACCCAATTCTGAACAATACCACCTCATAAACGAGCTGCACTGAGTTAGCACAAAGCCCCACAGGTCTGGGCTGGCAGCAAGAGATAGTCAGGGATGGGGGGTTTGAGGACAGGAGCTCTCCAGATTGTTCTCTGGAGTGTACTGGAGGGTAGGAGTCCCACTCTTCAGAACCCTGGCAGTTGGAATAAATGCATTTCCACTGATTAGTTCAACCTGCAATTTGCAGAAATCTGATTCCTTTTACTATGTTTGGCTATTTCAGTGTTGCAACATTACCAGCCCTCCACCTGGGCATGGAACTCCCATTGGTTTTAAACTTCTGCTTCCCCCCACTTTCCCCTCCCCTGAAAAGCTACTTCCAAAAATTTCCTTCACAAAACGATCACCTTTTGTCCTCATTCTTCCTTAGCTAGCATTACAGATCTGACACAATCAAAATTCTCCCCAGAGACCCAGAGAATGGGTCTTAGAAACACATTTGTACAATCACCCTGTCTTGGTTTTGCTTCAGTCAGTTAGCTCCAGGCACAAGATATTAAAAAGTGTATTAGCAGAGGAGATCCAGAGTGTTCAGGGTAGTATGAGTACAGAGATAATGTGGAAACTAAAAAGAAATAATGTGGATGAAATTACAAAACAGAAACAGACTCAGAGAACCGAACTCACAGTTGAGGGGTGAGGATGGTGGAAGGAAGGGATAGTTAGGGAGTTTGGGGTGGGCATGTACACAGGACTGTACTTAAAACGGATAACTAACAGCGTCCTACGGTATAGCACAGGGACTTGGACCAGAAGGGGAGTTTAGAGGAGAATGCATACATACATATGTATGGCTGAGTCCCTTTGCTATTCACCTGAAACTATCATATTGTTAACTGTCTGTATTCCAATACAAGATAAAAAGGTTTTAAAAAATACAAATATACAGCGAAAAGAAAAAGTGTATTAACGACCTGACTCTAGGCTTGCACAGTACAAAGGAGGTTGCCTCTGACACAGCTAGTGGAGGAGACACTGAACATCACAAAGGCCGGGGTGGGAACCTTTCCATGTTCTCCTTTCCAGGGCTTCAGAAGGTAAACCCGTGCCAGGCAATCCGAGTCACCAGGAACTATGTGTGGAGTTTTCCTGGAGGCCCTTCTCTTCTGGAATCCAAGCTGTCAGCAGCACATGGGGCCGACTGACTTATGGAAAGCGGGCCGGGGCTTTGGTATTCTGCGGAGGCGGCGGCGCGTGCTGGGGGCCCCCGGGCGGGCGCGCTGGCGACGACGCCGGGCTCTGCCAGGCTTTGCGCTCCCTGCAGCCTGGCCCTGCCTCCCAGCAGGGGCGACCCGGGCTCCGAAAAAGGTTAACTAGCACAAACAGCCATCATTTGTGCCGAGTGGGAAAGCCCCATGTGTTGCCCCGGCATCTCTTTATGCGGCGTGAGGGGTGGCTTTTCTCTGTCGTTCAATCGGTTGGCACGAGGTGGGTGCCCAGCAGGCTTCCGCTTGGGGACGGGAAGGGCCGAGCTCCAGGCGAGTGCGCGGGAGGCAGAGAAAGGCGGCCATCCGCGGCCCTCCCGGCTTCAAACCAGGGGAGGCGAGGGCTGGGGGGAGAAGGGGGGTCCGCAGGGAAGTCGGGGTTGGGGGGGATGGGGTCCGGAGCCGAATAGCGCTCCAGTGTGCGCTGAATAAAGGCGGTCACCTCGACCTAATGGGTTCAAACGCTCTGTTTTCAGACCCCATCTGCTTATCTCCAGCGAAGTTTGGGGGACAGCGCCGTCCTATTGTGGGCCCATCATTTTGCAAATCTATTCCCGTCAGGGTTCTCATTATCGCAGATGTCAGCGGAGGAATCCGAGCTGTCGGGGGACAGCCGACCATGAAAAGGAGGGGCCCAGCGGCCGGCAAGGCAAACAAAACAGCCGCCCCCCAACACCCCCCCCCCCCGCAAACGTAAACAGGCCTGAGTGTCACAATATTTTCCCACATCGCCCGACCATTCCAGGGAACTTATTTCGAAAAGGAAAAGAAAAAGAGGGAGAAAACTGTATCAATAAAGAGGCGCAATCCGCCAAGTTCATTTCCTCCAAATGGAAGGATGTGTATAACCTCTTCCTAAAACCATCCCTCTCTCGGCAACACAAGCTGATCAGATGTTTATTCCTCATCAGAGAGTTTCTCCTTAACGTGAAAAACGGTGCACTGGCTAACGTTTAGTCTGGGCAGCAATCAATGAAGTTGAATTCTTTTAGTTTTCCTTCTTTAACAAAATAAACCCTGCCTCACCTCACCTCATGTGGTGATCAACATGAGACCTAACATTTTGCACACTGTAGGAGTGAGTGAGTGAGTAATAGTTGCTCAGTCTAACTCTTTGCCACCCCATGGACTGTAGCCCTCCAGGCTCCTCTGTCCATGGAATTCTCCAGGCAAGGATACTGGAGTGGGTTGCCATTTCCTTCTCTGCACATTGTAGGAAGGAGAGCACAACTGCTTGCCAGCCCTACCGTCTTGTCAGGAGGTTAAGATAACCCAGGAGGGTCCTCTGTTGCAGCAGGACATGAACAATCAATGGCTACTCATCTTGGGAGGAGTTGGTCTAAACAGGGTTTTCTGTTGTCAAAGGAAAGCAGAATTGGGTCTTGGAACCAGAAATATGGAAGGATCTGGATTTCAGTGGGCTTCCCAGGTGGCACTAGTGACAAAAGAACCCACCTTCCAATGCAGGAGATGTAAAAGATGCGAGTTCCATCTCTGGGTCGGGGCGATCCCCTGGAGGAGGGCATGGCAGCTCTGGAGAATCCCACGGACACAGGAGCCTGGTGGGCTACAGCACATAGGGTCACAAAGAGTCCAACACAACTGAAGCGACTGTGCGCGCAGACACGCATGATTTCAGTGGTTTGAGTGGCAAGTTCTTATCACTATATTTTAAGTAAAAGAATATTAACCAGGAAACTACTAAAATTAGCATTCATCAAAACATACTAATTCCTGGACCCTGAGAGCCTCCCCTAAACTCCCACCCAGTATCAAAGTCCATGGCTTCCATTGTAGCTCAGTTGGTAAAGAATCTGCCTGCAATGCAGGAGACCCCAAATGATTCCTGAGTTGGGAAGATCTGCTGGAGAAGGGATAGGCTACCCAGTCCAGTATTCTTGGGCTTCCCTGGTGGCTCAGATGGTAAAGAATCCGCCCGCAATGTGGGAGACCTGGGTTTGACCCCTGGATTGGGAAGATCCCCTGGAGAAGGGAAAGGCTACCCACTCCAGTATTCTGGCCTAGAGAATTGCATGGACTGCATAGTCCATGGGGTTGCAAAGAGCCGGACAGGACTGAGCAACTTTCACTTCGCATCAAAGCCCATCAGTGATTCTGTCTGAAGGCTAAAGCCCTCACAGGACCTTCAAAGTAAAGCAGAGTCAGTCACACCAGTTCTTTGTTGAAAAGAAGACAACTTCATAAAAGTGTGTGGTGATTCCTTAAAAGTTTTATTTTACCCAAAGCTTTAAAATCTGCATTAGGAAGAATTGAGGGATTATAGTTTTGACATAATTTGGGTTCTGATGTTTGGTGGGTTAAGACCAAATGATGAAGACAGATTCCAGTGTTATGGTCTATCTCTGAAATGCTACCCAAATGTTCCATAAACATATCTATAAACAAGAATTCTTTATGAGCTTAGCATGTTCTAGGCTTCACAGAAACTAATTTAAACTGTCATGACAACTCTCCGAGGCTGCCAGGCAAATATTCGTACTCCCATTTTACAGCTGAGGAAACTGAGGCCCTCACAGAGCTATGGTTTAAACCTGTGTCTGTCCTCCACACCCTGTATATGAAAAGCCCATTTGCATCACAGAATATCAAATAGCCACAAAAAATAAACAAATAAGTAAGAGATGATTATTTACCCAAAATAATAAGGACCTACTGTGCAGCACAGGGAACTCTACTCAGTACGTGTAATGCCCTGTATGGAAAAAGAATCTAAAAGAGAGTGAATATATGTATGGGTAGAACAGATTCACTTTTCTGTACTCCCGAAACTAATACAACATTGTAAATCTGTACTCCACTGAATCCTTTTTTTAAAAGCCAATAAAATATTTACAGCATACAAAATGGGGGGAAAAAAACCCAATACCAAAAGTGTGTCTAGTATGAGGCCAACTTGTTTTATAAAATGGACTTATACTTAAATTAGAAATGGGAAGCACTGGTGACTCAGTGGTAAAAAATCTGCCTGGAGTGCAGGAGACACAGGTTCCAACCCTGGGTCAGGAAGATTCCTTGGAGAAGGAAATGGCAACCAACTCCAGTATTCTTGCCTGGAAAATCCCGTGGACAGAGGAGCCTAGCAGGCTACAGTCCATGGGGTTGCAAAAGAGTCATACACAACTTAGCAACTAAACAACTCTCTGGTGACCTAGATGGATGGGATTACACGTGGAAAAAGGGGGGCCCGAAAGGGAGTATATATACATATGTGTGTGTGTGTGTGTGTGTGTGTGTGTGTGTGTATACATGTGTGTATATATATATACAACATTGTGAAGTGGCTATACCCCAATTAAAAAAAATAGAAAAAAGTAACTAAAAATAATAAAAATCACAGTTATTAGAGGATCTCTCTTAAAAAGAAAAAAAAAAAAGATGTACTAAAAATATTCATTGTGGTTGTCACTGATTTTTTTTTTTTCTATCGCTACTTTGAATTTCAAACAGTTTATACCATAAGCTCATAAAACAGTCGTTTTGTCTATCAGGGGGAAAAAAGTATGTATTTGTTTTCAATGAGAGAAAATTTCATAAGAAAGGAAAGTAGCTGTATCTAATTTTGTTTCATTCGCCACAAACTCCTGACACAATGACACAGAAATTTCTTGGCTTTCAGATCTCCAACCTCCATGGCAAAATCAAACGTTGTCATCTGCCGTCGGACTGCTATGCTTATTAAATTATCATTAGTACGTATGACCTACTAACTATGTGACCGCATGCAGGAGAATGGGGATGACTGCTGTCCCCGTCCCAGTGGTCTCCGGGCTTGCCAGCCTCCTCTGAACAACAGGGTGAGGCACAGCATTGAGTCTTCAAAGAGGTCACATCAAACCACGCTTGCCCCACAGGCAAGGTGAAGCGTGGATCACAGGGACAACGGCAAATTGTGTGTCTGCTGGCAGGACTGGAACCGATGCCAATCACACAAAGACCCAGCCTTCAGTTCAGCCCTTGACAGGATGTGATTCCTTTCAGGCTGACTCGGCCAACAGAGCAGCCTCCTGAATATTTTCTGGCTGCGTTTCCTAACACTAACGAATTAAATGAATATTTAGCCTCGGATATTAACTTGGAGTAACAATGCTGGTTATGTCCTCTAACTCAGTAATCACTGAGCTTGTTGAATACGGTGGTGATTTGTCATGGCTGAAAGCAGCAAATTCGTTTTGGGGAACTTGAATTTTCTCAAATTGTCGCTTCAGATTTCCAGCCAGGAGTTCACTCTGACAGTGTGAAGTTTTAATATTTGGCAGAGCCCGGCTAATCTCAAGTTCGCTAGCTCAATGATTTCAGCAGCTGCTGCCTTTATTGTTCCACTGTGCTTTTTGGTCCTCACAGGTCTTAGGTGAGAAATATCCTCTCCCTGGTCCCCATTTTCTATGAAAACGTCCTCTGGATGACCTTAGGGTCTAGGTAAAACTATGATGCCAGGCACGTCTGGGGAACCAAAGCATGTCCTGTACTCAGAATATTAATGTTTCTGAAGCTACTTTTTGAAAACCACATTTTCTGAGATGTTTACAGCACACAGTTGAGATGAAAATATGTGAAAGTATTAAATACCATTTTTATAGGGCAAAATGTTTCACAGATCAGCAATTCGATCTTATTCAAGCGCACAATACTTGTTAAGCTACAATTTTCAAGTCATAGGATCAGAAAATGAGCCAGTGAAAAACATAATATGTGTTAACATCCTACCACCCTCCTCCATAAATGATAACTCTCTGACCTTGGCACTTTGTGGGCAAAGATGTATTGTGTGGAGTCATGCCTAGGTCTGAACACCAGCCTAGCACTTGCAAATAACGTGGTCAGGGTCAGTCTTAATTTCTCTAAGCCTCAGTTTCCTTGTCAGCTAAATGGGGCTAATATAGGACCTACTTCATAGTGTCACTGTGCCAATGAAATATATTAAATGCTTAGCTCCATGCCTGGTTGCATGTTTGGGCATATAGTGAGCACTCAATAAATTTACTTCTTTAATGCAATCAACGAAATATATTAAGGATCTATTATCTCCAAAAATACCCCCATGGAGCTTACATTCCAGTGGATGTTACTGTTTTATCAAAATTCCTTGAGGATTGTTTAAAGATTCTTCTTGTAACCAGAAATACCTGCCATTTACCAGCCTAGAGGGTTTTTCTTGTGGCAAGGCTGGTAAAGAATCTGCCTGCAATGTGGGAGACCTGGGTTCAATCCCTGGGTTGGGAAGATCCCCTGGAGAAGGGAAAGGCTACCCATTCCAGTATTCTGGCCTGGAGAATTCCATGGACTGTATAGTCCATGGTCGCATAGAGTTGGACATGATTGAGTGACTTTCACTTCACTCACCAGCCTAGAAATAGCATTAGATTTCAAATAAATATCACAGCAATTTTCCTGAGGCTCTGTACACTCAACTTACATGCTCTGGAAGAGGGGAAAGGAGAAGAATGTTGGGGCACCTAATAATCATATCCTCCTGTTCCTGCAATTACATTCCCAAATAGTTGACCAAGCATGATCCAGAGACGCTATGACCCTTTCAGAGAATCCCAGCACTGCTTCCCAGATACTGCTCTCGCCTTAGAGATACTGTCTCTGCTAGACATGGAGCACCATTCCCAACCCTGTGTTACACATAGGACTGAGGGCATTTATTCATTCCACAAATATTTACTTCATTTACCATGCACTAGTCACTGTCCTGGGCTTGCCAGGTGGCTCACTGGTAAAGAACCTACCTGCCAACGCAGGAGACACAAGAGACTCCGGTTCGATCCCTAGGTCAGGAAGATCCCCTGAAGTGGGAAATGGCAACCTGCTCCAGTATTTGTGCCTGAAATATTCCATGGACAGAGGAGCTTGGTGGACTATATTCCATGGGATTGCCAAGAGTTGGACACGACAGAGCAACTACACACACACACTCAGTCACTATCCTAGGGATAAAGCAATGAAAACAGATTGTACCCTGCCCTCAAGCAACTTACAATACAGTTAGAGAAAATATCAAGTGAACAAGCACTTAGAATAAACTGTAATAAGTGGTATGAGACAAATTTTCCATGGTCTCTCAAATTTCTGCCTGACTTGTGAGCAGAAACATTTACTGCATTTTTGGTGAGATGAAATTTTCATGGATATTTGCAGAGCAAACAGTCTTGGAAACTAGAAATAGTATTTCCCTTCAGAGAAAGAGCAAGTTTTTTTACTGTCCAGTAAAATAAAGATAAAGGCTCTCCCTGGGATGAATTTTGGGCAGGTTTTCTTGCAACCCATTAGAAAAGTTTCAGGTTCCCTAAATCCAGGATCCCGCCCCTGTAATGCAACCCACCGAGTGCAAGTGTCACCCAGCCCTCCTTACCTCACCCTGTAGAAACCGAACTCAGAGAGCCAGTACAAGAAATGATGCTACTCTGGCAACTGCTACTGCTGTGAGTAATAAGCCTTCCTTTGTCTTTGACTCAGGAGTCTATGTCCTCTGCCAAAAGCTAAGAGACTGGGGGAAGCTAACATTTATTAACATTTTCAAGTCGTCTTCCCAAAAGAAGGGATTGAGGAGCCAAGTCCTGAAGGCTGGATAGAGTTCACTTATGGAAGGGGAAGGAAAGTTGCTTCAGGTGGAAAGAATGGTGTGCATATTCCATTTTCCTGAAAGCTAGAAATGACTTTCCTGATCTTGGCTCACCCCACACTCAGCTCTTCCAACAGCTTTGAGAGTCTCCAGCTCCTTATATTATACCCCTCACTGTTTGAGATACCTAGAGTGGTTTCTGTTTTCCTGGTCCAAACCTTACTGATACAAACAGCTTGGAGAAGCAAGAAAGGACAGGACCGTTTGTGGGAAGAGGACAGGGAGGCAGGGGAGATAAGGACAGCATTCAGAGTTTGAGTAAAGGAGTGGGCCTTAAAGAGATCGGAATCATCTTAATTATCTCGGAAGAGAAAGAAACAAGGATGAGTATGAATAAACCCAAGAGAAAAGAAGGGTGGGACATCCAAAAAGTCATTTCTCTCTCAGGAGCAATAGTATTAATTGCTACCATGTATTGCTCCCCTGCTGCTGCTAAGTCGCTTCAGTCGTGTCCGACTCTGTGCAACCCCATAGATGGCAGCCCACCAGGCTCCCCCATCCCCAGGATTCTCCACGCAAGAACACTGGAGTGGGTTGCCATTTCCTTCTCCAATGCATGAAAGTGAAAAGTGAAAGTGAAGTCGTGCAGTCATGTCTGACTCTTTGCGACCCCATGGACTGCAGCCTACCAGGCTCCTCCGTCCACGGGATCTTCCAGGCAAGTGTACTGGAGTGAGGTGCCATCGCCTTCCCCGATTTTCCCTTCATCTACATCAAATAATGATCTAAGGACTTTAAATCTATTAGCTCATTTACTGTTCACCATGATGCAATAAATATAATTATTATACTTCCATATTGCACAGAAGGGAACTAAGATACAGAGAGATTGACTGCAGAGCCAAAATTTTAACTTGGGAAATCCATCTCCAGATATACATATATAGACACAGATATAGATACAGAAGACATAGATACTCAGCTGCACTGAATTTGATTTAATATTTACTTATTTATTTGACTGTGCTGGGTCTTAGCTGCAGCATGTGGGAACTTCCATCTTAACTGTGGCATGTGAGATCTGGTTTCCTGACCAAGGATTGAACCTGGGCCCCTTGCATCAGGAACGCAGTCTTAGCCACTGGACCATCAGGGAAATTCTGTAAATTTTACTTAAATGATCTTTCCTTTTTGTTTATTAGTTTAATAAGGAAAAATCACCTATCTACCCAGAATCCAAGACATGAACTTGAATACTAACAAGTTACATTTACCTATGTGCATCCTCAATTCTGTTCCCATACCTCTCCCCATCTGAAATGGTTTTATTGAGTCTTGTCTTCACAAAAGCTTTACTTTTTAAAATACAGTCTTAAGACACATGTGTGTATTCCTAAAATTGTAGGATTAATTAAAAGTTGACATGCTAAACATGTCTGAAAACAGTATTTCACCTTATATTTTATTGAACATGAGATCATATACATTCTTTTCACTTTTCAACTCTTTCATAGTTTTGTCCCCTTGATCTATCCATTACTGAGAAAGATGTACTAAAATCTCCCTAGAGATTTGTCAGTTTTCCCTTGTAGCTAGTTTTGGTTTCATGTATTTTGAGGGTGTGGTTGCTAGGCAAATTATCTTTAGAATTTTTGTATTCTTCTCATAAATTGGAACTTTTCTCATTGCATAGCAACCTTCATTATTTCTCACGTTGTTCTTTACTGTAAAGTCTAAAGTCATTAATATTGCTACACCAGCTTTATTGTGACTAACATTTGCCAGCTATAGCATTTTCTATACCTTTCAAATTTTTGTATGTAATGTTTTAAATTTCTCACTTTTTAAATGGCACATGGCTATATATATATTTTTAAACCCAGTCTGACAATCTTTGGCTTTTAATTGGAATATTTACAACTTATTTTTTTGCAATAACAAATACATCTAGAATTACTTCTACCTATTTCTTATTATATATTATATAAAATAAACAAATTATATATATTATATACATACAAAAAAAGTGAAAGTCCCTCAGTCATATCTGACTCTTTGTGACCCCAGGCTCCTCTGTCCATGGGATTTCCGAGGCAAGAATACTGGAGTGGGTTGCCATTTCCTTCTCCAGGGGATCTTCCTGAGCCAGGGAATGACCCCCGGTCTCCTACATTGCAGGCAGATTCTGAATTAGGGAAGCCCAATATGTACATATACATATACATACGTATTTGTGTGTGTGTGTGTGTGTGTGTGTGTGTGTGTGGTTGCACTGGGTCTTAGTTGCATCTCTCAGGATCTTAGATCCTTGTTGCAGCATTCGGCATCTTTAGTTGCAGCATGTGAAATCGTCAGCTGTGATATGCAAATTCTTAGTTGTGGCACATGAGATCTAGGTCCCTGACCAGGGATCAAACCCAGAACCCCTGCAAATGGGGGCAGAGAGTCTTAGCCACTGGACCACCAGGGAAGTCCCTCTACCAATTTATTTTGTACTTTATACTTGTCTCATGTGTTTTTCCTTTTTGTAATCTTCTTTCAGGGGCTTACCAGGTGGCTCAGCAGTAAAGAATCCACCTGCAAAGCAGGAGCCACAGGAGATGCAGGTTTGATCACTGGGTCAGGAAAATCCCCTGGAAAGGGGAATGGCAACCCACTGCAGTATTCTCACCTGGAAAATTCCAAAGATAGAAGCCTAGGAGGCTACAGTCCATGGGGTTGGGAAGAGTCAGACATGACTGAAGTGGCTTAACATGCACGCACCTTCTTTAGAATTGATTTTTCCCCCATTCCACTGTCTCTTCTAATGATTTAGAATTTATAATCACTAATGCTATTGTTCTAGATTTCCACATAAAGTCCAAAATTAATTATGTCTTTATCATCTTCCCATGAAATACAAAGCCTTAAAACACTTCAATCCAATCAGTCACTTCCAATTTGCACACTATTGTTATTCTGTGTATTTAATTGTCTTGGCTTATCACCATCGATATTTTATAAAATTGATCTTTGTTTTAGACTTATATATAGATTTACTACGTTTTAAGTAGTCATTCCTCCTTGCATCTAAGAGCATTCTGTATGGAGACACCTTTGTTATTCTTCAAGTGCATCCTTTCAGAATTCTCAGTAGTCACAAAGAATCTGTTAATATCAAACATTCTCAGTTTTTATTCTTTCTGAAACTGTCTTTATTTCACTTTCACTGTTAGATATTTTGCTAGGTAATANCTCGGTTGACAGGTATTTTCTCTGTACATTCACAAAATTCTAGTTTTTTCTGGCTTTCATAGTTGCTGTTCAGAAGTCAGTTCTATTCAATTGCCATTCTTTTGTAGATAGTCTATTTTTCTCATAGACAATAGCTTTGAAATTATTATCTTTCTTTGGAGATTTTAAAGTTTGATTGTAAAGTTTCCAAGTGTGTATTTCTTATTATTTGTCCTGATTGGGATGGATTCGTTTCTTAAATATGAAGATTGATGCTTTTCATTGGTTCTGAAAGATCCTTTGCTATTATCGCTTCACATACCCTCTCCTTCATGTACCTCTTCTCTTCTTCTGAGACCCCAAATATTAGACCATCTCACACTATTCTTATGTCTCCTCTTTTAACTATCTTTCATCTTTTTATTTCTTTGTGCTTTGTACTGGATACTTCTTCGGGTCTAGCTTCCAGTTCATCAATCCTTTTTCTCACTCTGTCTAATCTACTATTAAAATCCGTCCACTGATTATTTTTCTTCTAGTACCAGGTTTCAAGGCTGACCATTTTCCTTGCTGTTCTCTACTTGGGGGGCTGACAGCTTTATTCTTAGCTTACTCTTCATACTCAGCCTGTATGGGCTTGTGGGCTCCAGCTACACTGGGAACCTCCCTTATGCCTCCCACTACTTTCTCCCATCTGTAAGAGACCATTACAATCAACCCAGCTTCGCGGGGGTTTCTTCAAATGTCCTCAGAATGAAAGTATCTTTAGTACTTTGTTTACCTCTTGAGATTCATTTCTTCCTACCAGTTCATTGATGCATTTTAGGATTTTTAAAAGGTTATTCAGCATTTGAGGATTTCACTGAGAGGAGAGGTAGAGTATCTTTTCTACTATTCTCCAGAAATAGAAGATTGGTTTGTTTTCAGAAGGGAATCAGAACAGACACCAAATCTAACATACATTCCATTTTTATTACGAACAATTCAAACAGATGTTGGATACACATGCTATATGAAGAACAAGTTGTAAGCAAGTGTATGCAGTGTAACCCAATTTTTGTAAAGATAAATATTTTTAAAATATTTAAATATATATTTATTGTATATGTGTGTGAGCATAGAGAAAGATATAAAGAGCTACATACAAACTGCTTTGATTACTTCAGAATGGCTAACACTTGGTGTGAGAAAATAAGGGCAAAATATTATAAAAAGAGGGAAAACATACAAGTTGTTAAAACGTACATATTCTTCCAAATATGTCTAAATTTATAGACATGGATTGAAAGATAACATGGACAAAAGGGTGGATGGTTAAGTGCTATCTTGCCCAACTATAAAGGGGTTGACCAGATGGTCTTGCACATATCCTTTAAATTGCCACTGAGGTAAGGGGTAGTCTTGAATTACAATAGACCCACAGTAATCAGGGGCTTCCCTGGTAGCTCAGTTGGTAAAGATTCCACCCGCGGTGCAGGAGACCCCAGTTTGATTGCTGGGTCAGGAAGATCCACTGGAGAAGGGATAGGCTACCCACTCCAGTATTCTTGGACTTCTCTGGTGGCTCAGCTGGTAAAGAATCTGCCTGGAACGCAGGGGACCTGGGTTGGGAAGATCCCTTGAAGAAGGGAAAGGCTACCCACTCCAGTATTCTGGCCTGGAGAGTTCCATGGACTGTATAGTCCAGGGGGTCACAAAGAGTTGGACATGACTAAGCAACTTTCACTTTCACAGCAATCAAACCAGTCAGTCCTAAGAGAAATCAACCCTGAATATTCATTGGAAGGACTGATGCTGAAGCAGAAGCTACAATAACTTGGCCACCTGATGTGAAACGGGCCAACTCACTGGAAAAGACCCTGATGCTGGGAAAGACTGAGGGCAGGAGAAGGAGGTAACAGAGGATGAGATCGTTGGATGGCATCACCGACTCAATGGACATGAGTTTGAGCAAACTTCGGGAGATAGTGAAGGACAGGGAAGCCTGGCATGCTGCAGTCCATGGGCTTGCAAAGCCATTACTTAGCAACTGAACAACAACAACACGGTAATCTTTTCTCTTTCCCAGTTTCATTTCTGAAACACTTCCTCTGCCTTATTTATACTTGCATTTCAAACCATCACCTCAACCTGCTTGTGACCTCAGAATTATTTTGTCTGTTTACAATTTTCCCTTCATTCTTAAACCCAAAGCTCAATATTGCTGAATTTCATTAAGACTTCTCCATCTGGATAGGGTGACTCTATAAAAATAGGAACAACCAGCATTTCTTGAGCACTTACTGTCTATCAGGCACTAAACAGGTGCTTGTCTTTAAACCAACCCTGTGACGAGAGGTGCAAAGGCTGAGAGAAAGCATCTGAGGGAAATCTGATTAGAAAGTCAGATCAGAAAGTCATTCTGATGGAACTTCCCTGGTGATCCAGTGGTGAAGAATCTGCCTGCCAATGCAGGGAACACGTGTTGGATCCCTGGCCCAGGAAGATCCCACATACCGCCTGGCAACTAAGCCCGTGCGCCACAGTTACTGAGCCTGTGGTCTAGGGCCCATGCTCCACAACTGGAGAGTGGCCCCTGCTCACAGCTAGAGAAAGCCACACGCAGCAGTGAAGACCCAGCACAGCCAAAAGTAAAAGGAAGGAAGGAAGGAAGTCATCCTGAGGAGAAGATGATGCAGCCAAGCCCTAAAGAATGGGTAAGGGCTAAACTGGTGATTCAATCCAAGAAACTGGATCTCGGAAACTCAGCATATAATGACTCAGTATTAACCTTCTAATTGACTGGCAAAGGAAACTATCTAGATTTTTTTAAGACCTAATTACAGTTTTGCCCCTAAAGAGGAACCAATGTTTGGAGTCCCAGTGAACTTGAGGCTTTTACAGAAAGGTCTTATCATGACTCCCTAAGGGAATGATAAGATGAATTCTATTTTTTAACTATCACTATTTTCCTCATTACTTTTAGGGTATTTTGTGATTTTGTTGTTTAGATGATGAGTTGAACAAAATAAACACTTAGGAGAAACAGTATTTCCTGGGGATCTTAAGGGATGTGAGAGAACAGGAGAAGAAAGAAACTGATGATGAGATGGTACAAAGGTGAGGTGTTTTGAAGGATGTCATTGTAAGATAAATGAAGAATGTTGAAATGTGAAGCTAGTATGCTTAATAACTTATCATCTTTCTGTGCTGTCCAATGTGAGGTCAAAAGATACATACAGCTATTTAAACTAAATAAAAGGAAAAATTAAATTCTTCAACCTCACTAGCCATGTTTCAAGTGCTCAGTAGATATTTGTGGCTAGCAGGTAATGCATTGGAGAGCTCAGATATAGAATATTTCCATTGTTGTAGAAAGTTCTGTTTGAACTGAGAGCAACATCTTGGAAGGGAATAGCCCTCCCTAGTGTCCTATTGCACATTTACAGATACAATTTTTAGTGACATTTGCGATGGTCTAAAGTTAAATGCCTTACATGGAAATTCTATCAACTTCAGTCAACAGTTATCTATTCTACCAACCCCAGTCTTCTAGATACAAGACACTGAACCATCCATGGGAAGGGGAATAGGGAGATGGACAAAAAAACAAATTAGACATGAACACTGCCTTCAAGAAGTTTATTACCTAGAAAGGAAGAAAGATATGCAACCTGCTTCAGGGGCTAGAAGAACCCAGGAAACTTTTCCTTAGGCGCAATTTCTTCCAAGACTGAAACTGTCCAAAGTAGCCCAATCCAAATTCTCCAATTTTAGTTTCAAGGAATGTTTTTGGAACTCTCCCCAGAGTTCCAAATGGAATGAGATTTGCACACTGTGACAACAGAGGTCTCTAACAGAGAATCCTAGACAGGGGTCCTTTTAAAGCTGTCTCCCTCGCCCATTTTCAAGATAAAAGGGAGCATGTTCAGACAGCATCACATGGCCCAGTGTGGTTCACTGTTGTGTGATATTAAGTGTTCAGATTCCTCCAAAGAGAGAATGTAAATCAATTCAGTTCAGTCATGTCTGACTCTGCGACCCCATGGACTGCAGCAAGCCAGGCCTCCCTGTCCATCACCAATTCGTGGAGCCTACTCAAACTCATGTCCATTGCGTTGGTGATGCCATCCAACCATCTCATCCTCTGTCATCCCCTTCTCCTCCCGCCTTCAATCTTTCCCAGCATCAGAGTCTCTTCCAATGAGTTGGTTCTTTGAAATCAGCTTGTCTTATTTCCTCATTTGTAAAATGAACAAGTTGAGACTATAAGACCATTCCCTGCAGCTTCCAAAAGATCATGTTCAAATTACTTATATTTACTTTTATCTGAAAACATGAAGAAGCCAGTTTCACTCACCTGGATTGACCAAGGCGCCCACCTGCGGGCTGCGTCGGAGAGCCTGTGGTCACACAAGGTATGTGAGGAATAGTTAGGGAGCAGCAAGAGCTCTGCAGCATGGAGGCTCCGCCACTCTGCCTTGAGCTTATGGGGACACATGACAGCTGCAGACCCAGTGAGTCGATGGACATGTTATACTAAATAAATCACCAGTTTTTCCAAGATAATGGTTAAAGAATTTCTACAAAAGATAAATGCAGACTGAAGGTAATACAAATAGCACAGCTATAGATAGGATAGACTGCATGAAATTGCCAATGTTTGCTCAGTTTTTATATAAGAAAAATAACAATTTAATGTGGTTCAAGCTAATACTTGCAAACAACAAGAAAATGACACTATCCCTGGGGCCAGCCGATCAGCCACATTACCAGGCAAGACAATGACCATCTCATGAGACTTCACAGGAAGTGAGTTCAAAGAAGGTGAAATTATCAAGATCATTGGAAATGTGGACAATATACCCACTAGCCTTAACTATCAACTTCCCTGTAAATATATATTCTGCCTTACAATATTAGCTAACAATAGAATGAAGATACTAAAGTGGCCTATTGACTTCATCTTTGCGTTATTTTTAAATCCTCTTCAGTGGTTTATTTTCTAACATACATATGTTAGTACCGCAGTGCTGATTGGACTATACAATCAAAACCTGTGTAGCTGACTCCTTGATAGCCAACCACGGGGCCTCAGCAGGGCCTCTGAAGAGGATGGTTTATGTTCTGCTGCCATCTCGTGGTGAACAAACTGGGAACACACTATTGGGAAGAGTGGGGAAGACTGGTTTGGACCAGTGAACTCCAAACTTCTAGGGATCCTAGTGAGCAAAGAAAAGAATCTGAGTTCTCCTGTGTGTCGCTGTCACAACACCTGGAAAATTTCACAGCTCAAATCAGTCTCTTTTTGGGGTCTACAACCTTAGCAGGTAACCTTACCTTTTTAGACCCCTCTTTCCTTACCTGTAAAATGTTGACTATTTTCTAACTCTAGATGAACCTAACAGACACCTCCAGTTCTAAAATGGCTATGATATTAATAGTGTCATTTTTTTATTTTACTACCTTCCAAATTCTTTATTATTTTCTTATTCCTGATTCCATAAAGAGCTATAAAATGTCAGAGTTGGTGCCCCCTTCTCTGCTTCTATCATACTGTGCACACATCTGCATCTTACAGCACTTTTTGGGGGTTTGGAGGGTTGTGGTGGTGGTGGTGGTTAGGTTTGGTTCCATTTTACTTCTTATTTTGGTGTAACTTTTAGATTCACAGGAAGTGGGGGGAGTGTACAAGGAGTTCCTGTGCATCCTTCTCAACCTGCATCAATGGTAACATCTTACACACCTATAATACACAACTACTGTACAGAAGCAAAGCCAGGAAACTAACTTCAGTGCAATCCAGAGGTTATTCAGATTTCACCAGTTTTATGTGCACTGAAGTTTGTGTCTGTGTGTGAGCTGTTCGTGTGTATGTGTGTGTGTGTGTGTGCTCAGTTGTGTCCGACTCTTTGTGACCCCATGGACTGTAGCCTGCCAGGCTCCTCTGTCCATGGGATTTCCCAGGAAAGAATACTGGAGTGGGTTGCCATTTCCTCCTCCAAGGGATCTTCCCAACCCAGGGACTGAACCCGAGTCTCCAGCACTGCAGGCAGATTCTTTACCACTGAGCCACCAGGGACGTTCAGAGCCTCGGGTAGCAGCTGTTGAAGTATGCAGATCTATACAGTTCTGTGGGGTCACAATTACAATCCCTGACAGCCTCTGGACCAGGAGATCTGGGGAGTTCCCTTGGAGGACAATTGAAAAAAATCAAAGCTCCTGATGAGGGTATCAGCTGCTTTCTGAGGAGTCTTTTTGAGCTGTAGCAAGACAAAGCGGGGTACACATAGATGGCACTTCCCTATTTACATTCTCTAGGAGCACCTCCTTAGCCCCAGTTCAGTTCAGTTCAGTTGCTTAGTCCTGTCTGACTCTTTGCAACCCCATGAACCACAGCACACCAGACCTCCCTGTCCATCACCAACTCCCGGAGTTTACCCAAACTCATGTCCATTGAGTCGGTGATGCCATCCAGCCATCTTATCCTCTGTCGCCCCCTTCTCCTCCTGCCTTCAATCTTTCCCAGCATCAGGGTCATTTCAAATGAGTCAGTTCTCATCAGGTGGCCAAAATACTGGAGCTTCAGCTTCAACATCAATCCTTCCAAAGAACACCCAGGACTGATCTCCTTTAGAATGGACTGGTTGGATCTCCTTGCAGTCCAAGGGACTCTCAAGAGTCTTCTCCAACACTGCAGTTCAAAAGCATCAATTCTTCGGTGCTCAGCTTTCTTCACAGTCCAACTCTCACATCCATACATGACTACTGGAAAAACCATAGCCTTGACTAGATGGACCTTTGTTGACGAAGTAATGTCTCTGCTTTTGAATATGCTGTCTAGATTGGTCATAACTTTCCTTCCAAGGAGCAAGCATCTTCCAATTTCATGGCTGCAATCACCATCTGCAGTGATTTTGGAGCCCAGAAAAATAAAGTCAGCCACTGTTTCCACTGTTTCCCCATCTATTTGCCATGAAGTGATGGAACTGGATGCCATGATCTTCGTTTTCTGAATGTTGAGCTTTAAGCCAACTTTTTCACTCTTCTCTTTCACTTTCATCAAGAGGCTCTTTAGTTCTTCACTTTCTGTCATAAGGGTGGTGTCATCTGCATATCTGAGGTTATTGATATTTCTCCTGGCAATCTTGATTCCAGCTTGTGCTTCATCCAGCCCAGCATTTTACATGATGTACTCTGCATATAAGTCTATGGAAAACATGAAGCTTGTCCCTCAAGGTGACCTTCCATGCTAAGTAAACAGGCCTTTTTCATAAAAAGACTGTGAAACTCTCTTGCTACACAGAGACATCAGGAAATAACTGCATGTACCCGGGAGTTTCAGCAGTGCAGCAGTAGAGTGCCTTGTATGTACATGCTTTGGTTTTAACACCAGCCCCAGCCAGGGAGTTGGGGAATGCTGCAACTTACAGAACTTTCAACTTTCACAAGGCAGCAGGATAATTCTGTGACTGCTCACTCCTGCTGGAGCTTTCCCACCTGAGCTAGCACATTAGATGGGACTCACAGTGATGTCCACCAGTGCCTCTATCTCCGGGGACCAGTTCGTCTATCCCCTGCCCATCCAGCCAATGCTTTTAGCTTTGGAAATAACTCTCCTTTGCATACAATCTCTGCAGTTTTCAAACTTCTGCTATCTAATGGCATCTCAGGGTGACTGAGACTGCAGGCAAGCCTTGTAAGAGGGCACTTTGGGGTGTTTGGATATCAGCCCCATTGGTCTCCTATGCCAGATGTTTTGGGGGCTCGTCCTTCTGATATAGATTCTAGGGGACATGGCTGCCTAATGTGGGGTGCCAACTCTTCAGTCATCCAGGAGAAACACCCATCTGGTGGGATCCCTCCCTACTGTGTGAATCACACCCTACTGTGTGAATCACACCAGGGGTAGGGTTTTGGCAACAGCGTCTTTCTGCCTCTCCTACCCCTCTCAATGTGGTCCTTTTAGCCTTCGTTGTGAAGGAGATGTTCACTAGTTCTCAGGTTCTTCTCAGAGGGAAATGATTGACAGGTAGCTGCGTTCAATGGCCCTCCCTCTAGCTTTTGGTCTTTATCTATAAATGGGGTATTTAAACCTTCCCTTTATTCTTCACTGTCATGAACATTATAAGCCAAAACCTGTGAATGTAACCGTGAATATGACCTTGTTTGGACCAAGAGTCTTTGCAGATATTAAAGGTCTCAGAACGAAATCATCCTTAACTATCCAAATGGGCCCTCAATCCAATGCCAAGTGTTGTTCTAAGAGGAATATGGAGGAGAGATGGAGGGATAAGAGGAGATAGCCAGGTGAAGATGGGGCAGAGATGGGAGTTATGCAGCCACAAGCAGAAGAATGCCTGGAAATAAGGAAGGAATCTGCCCTCTAGCCTTCCTAGGGAACATGGCCTCCAGAGCTACAAGGAGATAAATCTGTTCAGTGTTAAGTCAGCCAGCTGGTGATCACCTCTTATGACAGTCCTGGGAAACAAATACAGCAGCCAAGAGCAAAATAAACAATATTCAGTTCCAAGAAAACATTTGAGTTCATCCAGAGTCATGCGAGAAGGAACAGAAAATGATAGGGAGAAAGACTGAGCATAGTGAAAGACACAAAGTTTAGAAATCAAAGAAAACATGTCAAAAATTTTTAAGTCAAAAAATCCGTTTAAGTTTTTTAACTGAAAACAAAACAAAACCAAAAGTGTCTATGTTCACACATTCAATTGGTTATAAAGTATTTCAGTTGCTGTTGTTGTTGTTGTGCAGTCACTCAGTCATGTCCAACTCTTTTTGACCCCGTGGACTGCAGCACACCAGCTTCCCTGTCCTTCACCATCCTGGAGCTTGCTCAAACTCGTGTCCATTGAGTTGATGAAGCCATCCAGTCATCTCATCTTCTGTCGCCCCCTTCTCTTCCTGTCTTCAATCTTTCCCAGCATCAGGGTCTTCATATCAGGTGGCCAAAGTATTGGAGCTTCAGCTTTGGTATCGATCCTACCAATGAATATTCAGGATTGATTTTCTTTAGGATAAACTGGTTTGATCTCCCTGCAGTCCAAGGGACTCTCAAGAGTCTTCTCCAGCACCACAGTTAGAAAGCATCAGCCTTTCGTTCAGCCTTTCATTCAGCCTTCTTTATTTTCACTGTGTGTTAAAAGTTGTAGGCCCCACCACATGGGCCTTCCATTACAATCTGGCCCAACTGCCAACATCTGCACCACTTTTGCCTAAAGTTTTCCACTGGTCACCAGAGCCTGCTCTGCCTGGGACACATGGCAAGGTGGAGTCCTGAAGGTCCCAGGAAAAACCCTCAAGCAGTATATAACTGGAGTTGAACTGTACACACCCCTGTGCCACACATTTCTGCTGGGACTCTCTGACCACTGAGTCACCAGCAGGACTAAGCCCCAAATGCCTAGAGGACTACCCTGCTCCCCTTCCTGTCTTCTTTCCCTACTCCCCTACCAGTGTCTCCTGGGATCCCCTCCCAAATAAGCCACTTCCCCTTGGATCTTTTCCTGTGGGTCTGTTCTTGAGGAGCCCAAACTAAGGCAGATTGCAAACACACTGAGCTGGAAGCTGTTCAGAACCAAAAGCATAACATAAAAACTTTGTCTTCTTCAAGAATTTATTTGAACTGCCTACCTGTTTCATTTTAATGTTGGAAAAGCATCTAAATGTTAAACTGGCCTTGCTTGACATCAACATCTACCAAGGAGATACACAGAGCTGTAGAACTCTTCTTTTTCTCAACCTTATATCCACCTTCCATCAAGAGGTGAGTTCTAAACCCCAAATACGTCTCATGTCAGTCCACTACTCTCTGTTCCCACTGGACATCTAAATGCTTGTGGACCAGAAGTCATTACCTTCAAGGGAAAGAGGTTGGAGGAGATGAAAGGAGACAAGGCCTTGGTAAGGTGAGGTTCTGATGCCCACGAGTTGAGTGACTGGGACACATGCATGTGCACATGTTTAAGCCTGTGCACATAATTACTGGTGCAAGGATATATACTTAGCTTTCATTAGATCCTTAGAGCACTGTGTGACCCCAAAATGGTGAAGAACAGCCAGCATCTGTGTGCATGGTCAGTTACCAACAGTGCAAGGAATGGTTATGTGCAGGTTCCTGAGTGTGACTGGACTGGAATCCAGTTCAGCCGTTCCTAGTTCTTTCCTGATGTCTACGGCTCAGTTTTATCATCTTTAAAATGAGGGTGAAAAAAAATAAAAATAAAAAAAATAAAATGAGGGTGAAAGAATACAGACCTCATAGAGTCCCTGTGAGGACACAACAAGATAATGCTTATAAAGCAGAGAGCATATGGTGCTTCTCAATAAATGTTAGCCACTGTTACTGTTCCACAAGTCATCCAACAGCGAAGTCCATGGGGTCAGCCAGAGATTCCCAACCTTTTTGGCAGGGACTGGTTTTGTGGAAGATCATTTTTCCACACACCAGATGGTTTCAGGATGATTCAAGAGCATTACATTTATATAATTAAATAATTACACAAGTCACCCTAATGGAGAATCGGTGGGAGCCCTGAGCTTGTTTTCCTGCAACTAGATGGTCCCATCCGGGGGGTGACAGGAGACAGTGACCCCCAGGATGTGTCTCACTCCTGTGAGAATTTGATGCTGCCGCTGACCTGACGGGAGGCAGAGCTCAGGTGGTAATGTGAGCAACGGAGAACAGCTATAAATACAGATCAGGCTTTGCTGGCTTGCCCACTGCTCACCTCCTGCTGTGTGGCCCACTTCCTAACAGGGGTTGAAGACCCCTGATGTGAGTCATCCTTCTCCCTCCCCCACAGCATTCAATTAATAACTATGACAATTTTCAACCTGAAGCTCTTCAACTCATTCAGCTCATTTTCACTCAAATTTCATTTCTCTAATCAAGGTGCTAGCTTGTCTTCCAGAAGATCCCCATGCTTAATCATCCTTGAATCCTCCCTCCACTGGAGTGATCAGTAGGCACCAAAAACCTAACATGACTTAAAACTCTAAGACCTTGGCCTCGACAGGACTCTTCACACCACGCTCCAAGGGGCCTCCGGGGTGCCTGGGAGGAGATGAGGCCCCTGCCGCTCTTGTTTGAGTCAAAGCCAACCAAGTGTGTAGATTCTGTGTGCTGGGCTTCCTCCTAGTGTGAAAAAGGGGCTGCACTTCTTCAGAAAAAACACACAAACACACACACACAAACTAGACAAGTAACCACACCACTCTCTTTTGAAAAATGAATACAAATGGTAAAGAATCTGCCAGCCAGCACAGTAGACACAAGAGACACAAGTTTGATCCCTGGTCAGGAAGATCCCCTGGAGGAGGAAATGGTATTCCACTCTGGCATTCTTGCCAGAAAATCCCACAGGCAGAGGAGCCTGGCAGACTACAGTCCACGAAGTCGCAAAGAGTTGGACACAACCGAGCACACACACACAAGGTCCTTGATGCTACTGTAACACGTCCTCTGGCTGCATCTCTGCCTTCTTCTCTGTTTCCATGTCACTCACCTCTGCCTATGTCATTGAGCTTCATGATCCAGGACAGTATTTTTCAAATTTTCTGGTCCACCCTCATACCTTTTTTAAAGCATTGAGCCTCAGTACTTGTTTTCTTATTACTACTGAAACAAACAAATTTAGTGCCTTAAAAACAACACAAATGCCTTTTTTCTCCAGTAAGAGGCCTGAAGTGACCTCTAAAAATAGGTCACTATTCACTTGACTCAGAAAACCCCACAAAATCATGTAAATCAAGAGGTTCAAATCTTTGTGTACACTTTAAGAACACTCGTGAAACTGCCTAGGCCATTGAGTGTATGCACATCCGAAATGCCACCAAGTATCTGAAGGATGTCACTTTTAAGAAGCAATGCATGTCTTTCTGTCATTACAATGCTGGAGCAGGTAGGTATGCACAGGCCAAACAGTCGGGCTGGACACAGGGCCAGTGGCCCCAAGAGTGCTGAATTGCTCAAAAAATTTTTTGCACCTGCTCAAAAATACAGAGTAATGCTGAACTTAAGGGCTTAGATCCTCTGGTCACTAAGCGCATCCTGGTGAACAAGGCCCCAAACATGCAACACTGGATTACAGAGTTCATGGTCAGATCAACCTGTTCATGAGCTCTCTCTGCCCCACGGAGATGATCCCTACTGAAAAAGAACAGATTGTGCCTAAACCAGAAGAAGAGGTTGCACAGAAGAAAAAGATACCCCTCCCCCCCCCATCAAAAAAAAAGGATATCCCAGAAGAAACTGAAGAAACAAAAGTTTATGGTCAGGGAGTAAATGCCACAAAAAATAAATGCAAATAAAAGTTAAAAAAAAAAATCCACCACAAATGTATTATCATACAGTTCCGGCAGCCAGAAGTCCAAATGGATCAGCAGGGCTTCATTCCTACTGGAGACTCTAAAGCAAGTAATGTTGATATGTTCTAATGCACAACATCCTCAAGTCAGGCTCTGGAGAAACAATTTGTTATGCTTTTGTAAAAGCCCCATTTCATGGAGCTAGAAGTATTTAATTTCCATCTTCACCTTTTCAACTTATCCAGGTGTCTCTTGGCCATTAATACCCAACTGCTGGTGCCAGAGTGTCTGTTTTAAGCAGGGCTGCTGTCTCTTCTCCCCTTTTTCACTCTAGCTGTCAGATTCACCAAAACCTAAGAATTGTTACTAAAATCACTTGGTTTTCTGGCAGTTGGAATCTGGAAATGGCCCCTATTTGTCAAGCATTTCCTGTGTCAAACCTGGCATTTGTCAGCTCGTCCCATGCCTTATCAGCTTCAGTCTTCACAATAACACTTTGCCAGAGGAACAGTCATTATCCTCATTGGACTCGTGAAAGGGGACATTCAGAGAAGCCACATGACTTCCCAGCTCACATGGTGAGAACACAGGGTTCACTGATCTAGAGATCACCCCCCACCACCCCGCTGACTGTTTCCACCAGCGTGATAATCTCCCCCTTTGAGGCTCCAACATGACTTCACGATTTCAGAAAGTTCTTGTCCAGGAAGATGCAGATCTGAATAACTCTGCTCCAGGAACTTTCTGTGGCCAAACTACAGACTAGTCAGCTAGCCCACCTTGGGGTAAAAGGGGCTTTTCTCAGTACTCTCAGCCAGGGTCTTCAAACCACTGCTTACTCTCCAAGGCTCACTTCTAAACTCCACTCTCCATGTGCAGTAACTCCACACTGTTGTATCCCCAAGTGAACCTTTAGAGATACCCTAAGGTATCTGACCCCTTTGCCATTAGTCCCTTGCTTTGAAAGATCTACACTAACCAGAACCCTAAAATGCTGTCAATCTCCTGGCTGTGACACACCACTCCCCCTTCTATGATGTTCCTAAGACTGGCAGTGCAGCCATCCCCTTACTGCAGCAAGCAACGAATTTGGATCTGCTTGATCAATGGGTTACTCTGACTGACTCTTCTAAGAGTCAGCCATCAGTCCCTGGTTTCTCATATAGCTTGTGTGTGTTCCCAGTGTATCCACATTCTCTTCAGGTCCCTCAAGCAAGTAAACCTTCACAGGTACCTTTGCCCAACAAAGCAGTGAATCACTGACAGCACATCTCTGGGAACCCTGCTTCATGGTCAGCCTGGTTCTCCTCCAGCCTCCAGAACGTATATATATCCTGGACTCATCCCAGATATTCTCTGGTCCCCTCATCAGTTTCCATTGCATGCTACAGCCAACCAGACTCCATGCAAGAAAAGATCTAGAATTGCCCTGAAGGTCACAGTTGCACTAAGAATACATCTAGCATTTAAAGGCTAGGACAGAAATGAAATTCCCTGGGTCCACGTATCAGTATGTTTTCACAGCATAACTAATAACCACCTCATTGTTATAAGTGTGTGTGTTCAGCCACTCAGTCATGTCCAACTCTTTGCAAACCCATGGACTGTAGCCTCCCAGGCTCCTCTGGCCGTGGGATTTCCCAGGCAAGAATACTGGAATGGGTTGCCATTTCCTTCTCCAGGGGATCTTCCCAACCCAAGGATCGAACTCAAGTCTCTTGCATCTCTGGCATTGGCAGGCGGATTCTTTATCACTGTGCCATTTGGGAAGCCCCCATTGTCATATGACAGTAGGCATTTACTTTTCACTGTTTTGAGCTCTGCTATCTTGTTTCAGTTCAATCACACATCCAGGGGTTGTCTGACTGTCAGAAGATCTAGACTGGTTTCTGCTAAGGTTACTGGGGTGAATGAGCTCTGTGCCCCCTGACTCTCACCCTCCAGCAGGCTAGCCCTCGAATGTTCTTGTGGCAATGCCAGAGGATCAGGAGATCATGTCCTAGTGCTCAAGGTAGTTTCAGGCCTCTGCTTACATCACATCTGCTAACATCCCATTGGGCAAAGCCTGTGCTCAGGTCAGGCAGCAAGTGCACTACAGAGCTCCATGGCAACAGGCACTGATGTAAGGAGAGGCAAAGAGCACGGACCAGATGAAGGGTTCTTCTTCAGACCACTACCCCACAACACATGCTGTGTACAGCTCCCCATAAAATAAGTCTGTCTCCTACACAATGATTTGACATTTGCATCTGGGCTTCCCAGATGGTGCTACTGGTAAAGAACCTGCCTGCCAATGCAGGAGACATAAGAGACGTGAGTTCAATCCCTGGGTTGGGAAGATCCCCTGGAGAAGGGCATGGCAACCTACTCCAGTAATCTTGCCTGGAAAATCTCATGGACTGAGGAGCCTGGCAGGCTACAATCCACAGGGTCACAAATAGTCAAGACATGACTGAAGCAACTTAGCATGCAAGCATACACTGTGAAGTGATCACCATGGTAAGTCTAGTAACCATCTGTTCACATGCAAAGTTATTACAATAGTACTGACCATGTTCCTTACGCTGTATGTTAGATCCCTGTGGTTTATTTATTTTACAACTGGAGGTTTGTGCCTCTTAATGCTCTTCACCTATTTTACCCAACTGCCTACCCACCTCCCTCCTGGCAACCACCCACTGGTTGTCTGTATCTATGAGTCTATTTTTGTTCTGTTTTTTTTTAGATCCCATGTATAAGTAAGATCATATGGTATTTGTCTTTATCTGTCTGACATATTTCACTTAGCATGATGCGAAAGGATGAAACTTTCCCAAACCATATACAGCAATAAACTCAAAATGGATTAAAAACATAAATGTACAACCTAAAATCATAAAACTCTTAGAAGAAAACAGTATGCTCTTTGATATCAGTTTAAGTAATATTTTTAATCTGTCTCCTCAGGCAAAGCAAACAAAAGCAAAAATAAACATATGGGACTACATCAAACTAAAAGCCTTTTGCACAGTGAAGGAAGGAAGCCACAAACTGAAAAGGCCATCTACTGAATGGGAGATGATATTTGCAAACAGCATATCTTACAGGGAGTTAATATCCAAAATATAAAAAGAATTCATATAACTCAACATCAAAAAAAAAAAAAAATCCAACTGAAAAACGGACAGGGGACCTGAATAGACATTTTTCCAAAGAAGACATACTGATAGCCAGCAAACACATGAAAAGATGCTCAACAGCACTAATCACTGTTGCTGTTCAGTTGCTAAATTATGTCCAATTCTTTGCAACCCCACAGACTGTAGCCCACTAGTTTCCTCTGTTCGTGGGCATTTTTCAGACAGGAATATTGGAGTGAGTTGCCATTTCCTTCTCCAGGGAATCTTCCCAGATCAGAGATCGAACCTAAGTCTCCTGCATTGCATCCTCCTGGTAAGGATGTGGAGAAAGGGGAACCTTTGTGCACTGGTGATAGGAACGTAAATTGAAGCAGCCACTAAAGGAAACAGAATGGAGATGCCTCAAAAAGCTAAAGCTAGAAGTACCATATGATCCAGCAATCCTACTCTTTGGGGTATTTACCAGAAGGAAAAGAATACTAATTTGAAAAGATATTTGTACCCTAATGTTTATTGCAGCACTGTTTACAATAGCCAAAGTGTGGAGGCAACCTAAGTATTCACCCACATATGACTGGATAAAGAAGTTGTGGTATACATATACAGTGGAATATTATTTGGCTATCGAAAAGAATGAAATCTTGCCATTTGCAACAATATGTATGAACCTTGAGGGTATTATGCTTAATGAAATGTCAGAGAAATACAAATACCACATGACCTCACTTACATGTAGAAATTTAAATTTAACTAGGTGTCCTGTATTTTTTAATTTAATTTTTATTTTATACTATAATCAATTGAGAGTCCCTTGGACTGCAAGGAGATCCAACCAGTCCATTCTAAAGGAGATCAGCCCTGGGTGTTCTTTGGAAGGAATGATGCTAAAGCTGAAACTCCAGTACTTTGGCCACCTCATGCAAAGAGTTGACTCATTGGAAAAGACTCTGATGCTGGGAGGGATTGGGGTCAGGAGGAGAAGGGGACAACAGAGGATGAGATTGCTGGATGGCATCACCGGCTCGATGGATGGATGGCTGGATGGCATCACCTACTCGATGGATGTGGCGTGCTGCGATTCATGGGGTCGCAAAGAGTTGGACACGACTGAGTGACTAAACTGACTGATAATCAATTTACAGTATTGTACTAGCTCAGCTCAGTAGCTCAGTCATGTCTGACTCTTTGCAACCCCATGGACTATAGCACACCAGGCTTCCCTGTCCATCACCAACTCCTGGAGCTTTTTCAAACTCACATCCATTGAGTTGGTGATGCCATCCAACCATCTCATCCTCTGTCACCTCCTTCTCCTCCTGCCTTCAATCTTTCCCAGCATCAGGGTCTTTTCCAATGAGTCAGTTCTTTGCATCAGGTAGCCAAAGTATTGGCTTCAGCATCAGTCCTTCCAATGAATACTCAGGACTGATTTCCTTTAGGATTGACTTGTTTAGGCAGCCTGTATTTTTATTCGCTAAATCTGACTGCTGTATCCAGAGGAAAAATGAAAATACCCTTAATAAAAGGAGAATGCACACTGGGCCAGCCACACACACACACACACACACACACACAAGAAATGGATCCATTTCCAAGAAAAACTGGTTTTAGTTCTGCCTCACGTTCTTACTTCAGTCCTAAGACTTACGGCCATTGTCAATCCACAGATCTTGCTAGGGATAGGGAGATACACCTTCTTTCCCTCTCTCATTATGATTGCTCTGTAACAATACCTAAAACAACAAAGAATTTTTCCCAGATTATCTCCATGCAGCCATACTATTTTCGAACCAGAAGAAAACTTCAAGTCATTCCTGTCAACACCATCATTTACCAGATAAATGTATCAGGACACAAACAGGTGAAGAGACTAATCAAAGGTTACATAGTTCTTTGGAACAGAACTGAATCTAAAGTTCAGATTTTCTCAGCCCTGGTCATTGTAATTCCCACTATTTCTGTGGTCACCACTGCATCCAGCAAGTTCTTCTGAGGCCAACACTGTAGCACTTTTAACTGAGTTGAGAGGGAAAGTCTTCTCATCCCACATAACACTGTGTGCTCTGCCAGAGAGAGGCCAGACATTCTCAAAGCAATGTGCCCTTTAGAGGCCAGGGAGCACCTCCAAACACACGCATGACCCAGTGCAGTCTTAACTTGCAAAATCCAGGAGAATGTGAGCTCTCAAATTCTCACTCAGCATCCATTGCTTGCTTCGGCAGGCCTCCTGGGGCTGGCCTGCCCAGCTCCTGTTCAAATACAGCTTCCTTTTGTTGACAGCAATTGCGCCAGCTGAGCGACTCTTTTGAGTCACACAACAAAAAGACACCCAAAGAGGCAGCTTTCAAGATCTAATCTATGGCTAAGACCACCCCTCCCCAGGCTAGCAGAGTGGCTGTCAGCTGTCAGCACAGGCCCTCATTCCAGGGTGGAGCGGCAGCCTGTGCCCTCTGCCCAGAGCCACCCCGCTCAGCCTGATAAAGGCCTGGCTCCGTCCCCCAGGCGACATTCCTCCACAGAGCAGCTGCACTTAGGTTTTAATGCATCCCATTGTCCTGTTGATTTAATGAGGCCTCTTGGGCGCTGGGTTTGTAAATGACAGTCATCGTAATGCCAAGGCCACAGAGACACAAACCATCTTGTGTTTGCCATCTCAGAAGCTCGCACCGCAAAAGGAAAATGTTTTTCATTTACAAACAAAATGCAATCATAAAAAAATCCACCAGTCTGGAATTTATTACTTTATTAATTCTCCTCTGGTCCAGCAAGTCATTATAGCAAAGTGGTGAAGAGCATAAGCTTTGGAGACACAAGTCCCACTCCACACCTGCTAGATGGCACACGTTGTTCCACTACTTGGAACTCTCATTTTCTTGGCTATGTGTATGTGCATGCTCAGTCATGTCCAACTCTTTTGCGACTTCATGGACTGTAGCCCACCAGGCTCCTCTGTCCATGAGATTTCCCAGGCAAGAATATTGGAGTGGGCTGCCATTTCCTTCTCTAGAGAATCTTCCCAACCCAGGGATCAAACCTAGGTCTCCTGGGTCTCCTGTATTCAGGCAGATTCTTTACCACTGAGCCATCGAGGAATCTCACCCCGTCAACTGGTTGCTGGGCAACTGAGTGAGGTCACACAAGGACAACGCTTAGACTGCCACCTGGTATTTTGTAAGATCTCAACCAATATTTAAATAAATCACATAAACATATGTGTATAATTTGGGGCTTCTCAGGTGGTGCTAGTGGTAAAGAATCTACCTGCCGATGCGGGAGATGTAAGAGACATTGAATTCAATCCCTGGGTCAGGAAGATCCCCTGGAGGAGAGCATGGCAACCCACTCCAGTGTTCTTGCCTGGAGAATCCCATGGACAGAGGAGCCTGGCGGGCTACAATCCATGGGGTCTTCAAGAGTTGGACATGACTGAAGCAACTTAGCAAGCATGACATATATATATATAGTTTATGTTACTAAAATACATGTGATACTACAAAATAATAGCCAAAAATAAGTGTGTGTGTGTGTGTGTGTGTGTGCGTGAATATATCATTATTAAGTAAACCTCTTTACCAGGTCTTAATCCCTTTCGCTTAGGGCTTCCCAGGTAGTGCAGTGGTAAGGAATTTGCCTGCCAATGCAGAAGACACAGGTTCAATTCCTGGATCAGAAAGATCTCCTGGAGAAGGAAATGGCAAACCATTCCAATATTTTTGCCTGGAAAATTCCATGGACAGAGGAGCCTGGCAGGCTACAGTCCATAGGGTTGCAAAAAGTCAGGCATGACTGAGCATGTATGCAGGGGTCAGAAAAACTAGGACCACGAGGCAAACCCTGGCCACTGCCTGTTTTGGTAAAGTTTTACAACCCCATTCATTAGTTTATATATTGTCTATGGCTGCTTTTGCAGAACAATGACAGAGATGACTATGAAGAGAGCTTATGACCAACAAAGCCTGAAATACTCTCTGGCCCCTTACAGAGAAAATTTGCTGACCCAAGGGCTAGAACTAAACAGGCCTAGAACAGCCTTCGGCACATAGTAGGCCATAAGTAAATACTTGTTGGAAAAAAATGAATGAACAGAATAACTGAAAAGCAGGAAGTGGCTGATTTACTGCTGGTCCTGACCTATTGAGGGCTTCATGAAGTCACGACCACTTCATACTGATGTGTCAGCTCTCTTATTGTCCTGGGGAATTGTTGGATCCATTGTTGGACATGAATAGGGCATAAATATCACTTGTAAATCAGACACAACGGTACTGGGTCTCTGCCAGTAGGCTCCAAGTGTTCTATCCTGAAGGAGAGAGGGAGCTGGGAATAGCAGAAAATACACTGGACTTTAGATAACATAGATAAGAGAGAGCAAAAGGGGCAGACTCTAAAATGTGCATTTTGTCTCTAGTTGTAGCAAAGGAAAAGGATGTGGACTAATCCTAATCCTGCAAAACTCTACAGAGAGCAGTAAGAAAAGGAGACCTCCACATCAGAGGTCAATGAACACTGCAATTCTGAAAACAACAGGATAAACACTTGTGTTTAGATTTGGCTAAGGCTTGGGTTGGACTAAATTATTTGGATACAATTAATTGTCTGCTAAAACTTGTATCAAAATGCCTAGCTGAGGGACCTAATCAAACTTACAAGCTTTTGTACAGTAAACTATAAACAAAACAAAAAGACAACCTATATAGACTGGGAGAAAATATTTGCAGACGATTTGTCTGTTCAGTTCAGTTCAGTCGCTCAGTCGTGTCTGACTCTTTGCGACCCCATGGACTGCAGCACACCAGGCTTCCCTGCCCATCTCTAACTCCCGGAGCTTGCTCAAACTCATGTCCATTGAGTCGGTGATGCCATCCAACCATCTCATCCTCTGTCATCCCCTACTCCTCCTGCCTTCAATCTTTCCCAGCACTAGGGGCTTTTCATATGAGTCAGTTCTTCCCATCAGGTGGCCAGACTATTGAGAGTTTCAGCTTCAACATCAGTCCTTCCAATGAATATTCAGGACTGATGACTGATTTCCTTTAGGACGGACCAGTTGGATCTCCTTGCAGTCCAAGGGACTCTCAAGAGTCTTCTTCAACACCACAGTTTAAAAGCACCAATTCTTCAGCACTCAACTTTATTTATGGTCCAACTCTCACATCTGTACATGACTAGTGGAAAAACCATAGCTTTTGACTAGATGGCCCTTTGTTGGTAAAGTAATGTTTCTGTATTTTAATATGCTGTCTAGGTTGGTCGTGGCTTTTTCTTCCAAGGAGCAAGTGTGTTTTAATTTCATGGCTGCAGTCACCATCCACAGTGATTTTGGAGCCCAAGAAAATAAAGTCTGACACTGTTTACATTATTTCCCCATCTATTTGCCATGAAGTGATGGAACTGGATGCCATGATCTTTGTTTTTTTGAATGCTGAGTTTTATGCCAGCTTTTTCACTCTCCTCTTTCACTTTCATCAAGAGGCTCTTTAGTTCCTCTTTGCTTTCTGCCACAAGGATGGGGTCATCTGCATATCTGAGGTTACTGATATTTCTCCCAGCAATCTTGATTCCAGCTTGCTTACCCTATCTTTTTAAAAATATTGACTTATTTATGTATTTATTTTGGCTGCACTGGGTCTTTGTTGCTACTCCAGGGCTTTCTCTAGTTGCAGCTATTCTCTGGTTGCCGTGCGTGGGCTTCTCACTGCAGTAGCTTCTCTTGCTGGGCTGGGCACAGGCTCTAGGCACGCAAGCTCAATATAGTTGTGACACATGGCCTTAGTTTCTCTGTGGCATGTGGAATCTTCCAGGACTAGGGATCGAACACATGTCCCCTGCATTGGCAGGTGGATTCTTAACCACTGGACCACCAGGGAAGTCCCCTCTCCTACTATCTCAATTGGTATGTGTTGGGACCTGACCTGAGCCATGGCAGGCTCAACAGGCCACACTAGGCCTAAGCCTCAGGTTCTTGTAAGCATGAGTCATAATTCTAGGAAGCCCCGATGACATCAAGGTCCCCGATGACACCAAGGTCCCCGATGACCCAAGGTTGAGTCAATCAAGGCTAAGTCAAACACCATGATGACCCAAGGGTGAGTCAATCAAGGTTATGTCAATCACCATGATGACCCAAGGTTGAGTCAATCACCACACACCAACTAAACTATTGCTCAGACAAAAGACCACCTGTATATAAGCAGCTGTAATTCAGAGCTCAGGGCTCTCGTCAAGACTCCACTGTGCTGGATGAGATGGGAGCCCTAGCCCGGGCTAGTAATAAAACCCCTTTATGTTTTTGCATTGCTGTGGATGTCTTATTCTCTCAGTTTTGGGGACTCAGACTCTGGGCATAACAGTATGGATTGTAGGGGAAAATTCTTTTACTACCCAAAACAGGTCCACTAGCTCACCCTGTATGCAATGGAATTTTTGAACCCTCCAGGTGTCATATATTAGCAACTAGTGACAGGCACAAGCCAAAATTATCAAAGACACAAAGCTATATTTTCCTTCTATTGTGACTGAAAACCCTCCTTTGGAAGGTGGCAGGAGGGGACCCAAGTACAAAATCTAAGATGTCTCTTTCACTCTATTAAAGTATAAGGGACATGAGTTGCTCAGTGAAGCAGAGGCAACTGTTTACTCAAATCACCTGTCAAGGCCCCATGAACCTTATCTGACATGAAATCTAGCATCTCTTTATGGAAGATTCCACCCTACTCGGTACCCCCCAATCCACAAACCCCAGGGAACTGTACAGTGAGAAAGCAGGGTTCACATGCCTCCCGCATCCAGGCTGGGAGAAAATTGGAATCTCGGGGCCTGTCATTGCTCCTTTTCACCACACGGGGTCACTGTTAAAGATAGAGGCTGCAGGTCCTCGTGGCCTTGGCGCGCAGGTCCTGGCCCCTGGGCCAGTTGTCCTGAACTGACTCTGGAGGGACGGCCATCCTGACTCCCGTGTCAAGTGCAACAAGGGGGCCTGTGGAGCCCCCAACGTGACTACTTTTAGGGATCAGCTCTTTCAGTTCACAGGCCATGCCTTCCAGAACATTAGCCAACCCCAGGCTCCCAGAATCGGGATTCTTTCTAGCGCCCTCCTCAAGGACAGAGCCTTCTGCCACCTTTCCCTCCACAACTATACCGTTTTTTTCAGATGGGTCACATCATGCCTCCATTCTGAGGAGAGCATCCTCTGTGGCTCCCAGACATCGTGTGTTTAGAAGGGAAACTGCCCGCAGTGATTCCAGGGGCACTTCTCTCACGACAGAAAAGAGCACACAACACATTTAAAACCAGGCGGCGCATCCCACGCTAGGACCAAGTCGGTTTCATGCTAGTTCCTCTTGGGAGGAAGGGAAACAAGAAGCAAAGGAACTTGAGATCAGTGCCGTTCACCTCTGCCCGGCACCCGACCCGGATTCTGTGGTCTCTCACTTCAAGAGAGGGAGAAGGCAATGGCACCCCACTCCAGGACTCTTGGGAAAATTCCATGGAGGGAGGAGCCTGGTGGGCTGCAGCCAATGGGGTCGCAAAGAGGCGGACGCCGCTGAGCGACTTCACTTTCCCTTTTCCCTTTCATGCACTGGAGAAGGAAGTGGCAACCCACTCCAGTGTTCTTGCCTGGAGAATCCCAGGGACGGGGGAGCCTGGTGGGCTGCCGTCTCTGGGGTCGCACAGAGTCGGCCGCAACTGAAGCAGCTTAGCAGCAGCAGCAGCACTTCCAGAGACTGCTCACCCTGCCTCTGCTGATACAACTCCTTCCATCATTTCTATTAAATCCGCAGGACACAGAAGAAAATACAACATGGTGTCTATTTTTGCTAAAATCCCATTGGCTATCCTTTGGGACTATTTTGGATCATTTATGAACTACCAAAGGGTGGCTCATATGCCTGTAGAGCAGGACCATAAAGGACCACAAAAGGGGCCATGACTCAAGGACACAAGATTTTCCCTTTTTTGGCCAAGCCCTAAGGCTTCCAGGATCTTAGTTCCCCGAACAGGGATGAACCCACATTCCTTGCAGTGGGGACTGGATTCCTAACCATTGGACCACCAGGGAATTCCCGACGTGAGACATTTTTTTAAGCTTTTGTTTTTCACCTAATGTGCATCCCAGAGCAGGTAGTAATTTTTTATTATAATTTTTTTCAATAACTTCAATGCATACAAAATTTAGGTAACCAATAAAATATACGCTTTATTATAACAAATGCTGGCAGGAGGTATATTTTCAAAGAATAGGAATAATCAAACAGATCTTTGCTTCTTCAACTATCTGAGGTTTCTTTTCCATTTTCCTTTCTTCACCTTCTTCTGCTCTGTCTTCCTCCCTCTCTGTCTCAGACTTTTTACCCTCTTTACCTTTCTCTTTTTTTGCTCCCTTGATTATTGGTCATATTTAAATGAAATGTTTTAGTCAATTATTTATTGAATAAAATATTATATTCCTGTTCTTTAAGAAACAGCTTAGTGAAATTTTTTACATTCAAGACACAAACATACCAAATTACAAAAATGTAAGAGCCAAAACTATAAAAAGCTTTCTAAAAAACATCATAGAGGAAAAGTTTCATGACTCTGATTTGGCAATGATTTTTTGGCCATGACACAAAAACAGAGCCAACAAAAGAAAAAAAATGGATAAATGAGACTTGATCAAAATTAAAAATGGTTTGTGCATCAAGAGATCTTACCAACAAAGTGAAAAGGCAACTCATGGAATTGGGTGAAAATATTTATAAATTATATATATGATAAGGGGTTAATATCCAGAATATATAAAAAGCTACAACTCAACAACAAGAAACAAACAACCTGACTTAAAAGGACCTGGATAGACATTTCTCTAAAAAAGATACACAAATAAACATACGAAGAGATGTTCAACATCATGCTTCATTAGGGATATGCAAGTCAAAACCTCAGTGGGATATCACTTCATTAGGATGGTTTCTAAGGACAAAAATTCAAAATAACAAGTGTTGGCAAGGATGTGGAGAAATTGAAACACTTGCGCACTGCTCATGGGAATATAAAATGGAACAGCGGCTGTGGGAAGCAATATAGTAGCTCCTTGAAAAATTAAAGAGAGCTACCACATGGTCAGCTGCTGGAAGGGGTCATGGAGAGGATACTGACCACTGATTGTCCCCGGAGCTGGGTGCTGGCATCAGAAGCTCCTCACCCCTGCCCCTGTCCACTTGCTTTCCCCAACATTCCACCTGCTTTCCCCAACCTAGAAGCTGCCCCAAAGACACAGCCTTGAGATAGCAATGGGTTGCTGAGAACTTCTGGACATGCAAGTAAATGAACATTAAGGCATCTGTATAAATTTTTAAGACTCCAGGTATGGAGATCTGCTCATCTTCCCGCCCCCAGGACAAGCAACGTAAGAAAACTCCTTTGGTTATTAAAACTGCCACTTATCAATCTGGCACCATCCACCTCTTTCTTGGGTCTCTCCTTGCTTTCTGTGGGACCAGTTTCAGATTTTACCCCCAAAAGGTCCTGAGGTTATGAACCGGCACCAGCAATTCCACTCTTGGGAACGTAGGAGGATTTCTGGACCTGGAGGACCGGAAGTGGAGACTCTTGAGCATGCACCCTGGGAAGAATAAAACCTACCAACTGAAGCCTACTGAGATTGATTTCCTATAAATGCCTGATTACAGAAGACAGAGACTTGTCTCCTGACCAATAAACACCTGCCAAAAACCTTTCCCCATCCTCAGATCAGCGAACTCAGCTCTTGGACTCTGGTTAGACACCCTGCTCTTTGCATTCCTTGCCCATGGATACAACCCACCCCAAACCCTCAATGACTTACCTGTGAGTTGTACAGCATGCATTTGGGGAGTTGCAATTCCTCTGTTATTCCTGAAAAAAAAAACAAAAAGAAAAAAAACTCAATTTCTGCTCTTTTGAGCTTGCCTCAGTAGACTTCTTTATCTGAGTTCACAGATACAGATCCGAAGGAATTGAAAGCAGGGACTCAATGGAGATTTGTACAACCGTGTTTGTAGTGACATTATTCACAGTAGCCAACAGGTGGAATCAACCCAAGCAAGGGCCCATCAAAAGATGAATGGGTAAACAGAATGTGGCTGAATATACAATGTAATATTATTCAGCTTTGAAGGAAATTCTGACACATGCTTAGACATGGATGAACCTTGACAATATTCTGCTAAGTGAAATAAGCCAGACACGAAAGGACAAATACTGTGATTCCACTTGTATTCAGCACCTAGAATAGTCAAATTCATAGAGACAGATAACAGAATGGTGGTTGCCTGGGGCTGGGGTGAGGGGGGAAGTGGGGAGTTACTATTTAATTGGTATAGAATTTTCATTTGGGATGATGAAAAAGTTCTGGAGATAAATAATGGTTATGTCTATACAACAATGTGAACACTTAATGCCATTGAACTGTACACTGAAGAATGGCTAACATGGTAAATTACATGCTGTGTATTAATATATTAACTGCAATAAGGAAATGAACTTCCTTTTAACAAAGTATGAACCCTCAAGTTGTATTTTTCTTAGGTTACTTAGGTCCTCAACTAGAGAAAGAGAGAGAAAGGGAAAATGAAAAAAGAAAAACTTTCTGATGCAGATCTCCAAAAAGACTCAGCAAAGCTAGAATAAAAAAAAAAAAAAGTCAAAACCAGAACAGACTCAACTTGAGGAGCCCAAGAATCCTAATGGTTATGTGGCTTGTCCAAGATTGAAAGAAAGAAAGTGAAAGTCACTCAGTCATGTCCAACTCTTTGTGACCCCAAGGACTATAGAGTCCATGGAATTCTCCAGGCCAGAATACTGGAGTGGCTTTTCCCTTCTCCAGGGGATCTTCCCAACCCAGGGATCAAACCCAGGTCTCCCACATTGCAGGTAGATTCTTTATCAGCTAAGCCACAAGAGAAGCCCTTTATACAGCTTGTAAATGGAGAGCTAAAATGTAAACCCTGGAGAATGTACAACCATTTGGTGACTTTTCACAGCTTGGAGTAAGAAGTTGGGAAAAATTTTATTTTAAATGGTTTGGGGGTCTTGTCTGAGAGTCTGTGATATCTCCACATTGCATTTGATCTCCGACAAAGGTATTCACTGCAGCAAAGGGCCATCAGGCAAGACGTCCTGGAGAATTGCACAGGCCACCCCAGCCCACTGCAGACTCCTCCTCTCAGGGACCAACCCTGGGCTGGGGCTCCTGTAGGGAATGTGGGGGGTGGGAATGTGAAAGAGATGGGTGGAATTAGGGCATAAGTCATGGGTTTATAGGTGTCACATCGTTACTTAGGATAGACAACGTGGAGTTGTTTTTGCGTATGTATACTAGACTCTTTTCACAGAGCCTAGTTAAAACTTATCTCCCTTCCATATGGATTACAAACATTTAAAAGAACAAACATTTAACATTTCAAAGCTTCCTGCAGAAGTCTCAAGGCCAGAAGTAATTGTCACTTCAGTATCTGTGTGTGTGTGTTAGTCGCTCAGCCGTGTCCAACTTCGACCCCATGGACTGTAGCCCACCAGCTTCTATACATCCCAGCAATATCAGGTAGTGAATTAATTAGGATGATATAAATAGCAATGGTTTTTCAAAATTGAAATTAATTATGAACATCATCCAATTTTCCCTCTCTGTGGGAACATTCCCAGGAGCATATAAAAATGCAGTTATATCTCTCATCTTCCAAAACTCCTTCTTTGACTCATTTCCCCACTTACCGGTTACTACATTATTTGTTGCTCCTCATTTGGTGGAGAATCCAATTTTTTTAAATGAATCTTCTCCATCTCTAATTCCTCTCATCTTATTCTTTCTTAAACCTACTCCATTCAGGCATTCTTCCCTACCTCTCCACCGAAATTGGTCTGGTAGTTCACCAAAAACCTCCATATTGCCAAGTCCAGAAGCATAGCATCAGTCCTTCCCATCCCACATTGTCATGGACACAAGGTAAGCATTCCCTCCTGCCTCACCTGGTTCTCCTGCACCTGTTAATGTCACTGTCCCTGGCACTAAGTGATCTACTCTTTACCTGCTCTCACTCTTTTATTGACATACCCTAACCCAAGGCTTTAAATACAACCTGTAAGTGCTGGTGATTCTCAAATATCTATGTAACTCCAGCCTCATTTATTCAACTATCCCCTTCTCCATTTGGATATCAAGTAGCCATCTCAAATGTATCATGTCCAAAACTAAATTTTTCAATGCCTGTGTGCCTCCTAAGTCCCTTTGGTTCAGTGCAGTTCAGTCACTCAGTCGTGTTCGACTCTTTGCGACATCATGAATCCTGAAGTTTACTCAAACTCATGTCCATCGAGTCGGTGATGCCATCCAGCCAGCTCATCCTCTGTCGTCCCCTTCTCCTCCTGCCCCCAACCCCTCCCAGCATCAGAGTCTTTTCCAATGAGTCAGCTCTTCGCATGAGGTGGCCAAAGTACTGGAGTTTCAGCTTTAGCATCAGTCCTTCCAATGAACACCCAGGACTGATCTTCAGGATGGACTGGTTGGATCTCCTTGCAGTCCAAGGGACTCTCAAGAGTCTTCTCCAACACCACAGTTCAAAAGCATCAATTCTTCGGCACTCAGCTTTCTTCACAGTCCA
>SJYQ01104756.1:1538220-1561978 GCA_006410935.1 Redunca redunca
AGCCAACTTTTTCACTCTCCTCTTTCACTTTCATCAAGAGGCTCTTTAGTTCCTCTTCACTTTCTGCCATAAGGGTGGTGTCATCTGCATATCTGAGGTTCTTGATATTTCTCCCAGCAATCCTGGTTCCAACTTGTGCTTCCTCCAGCCCAGCGTTTCTCATGATGTACTCTGCATAGAAGTTAAATAAGCAGGGTGACAATATGCAGCCTTGACATACTCCTTATCCTATTTGAAACCAGTCTGTTGTTCCATGTCCAGTTCTAACTGTTGCTTCCTGACCTGCATATAGGTTTCTCAAGAGGCAGGTCAGGTGGTCTGGTATTCCCATCTCTCTCAGAATTTTCCACAGTTTATTGTGATCCACACAGTCAAAGGCTTTGGCATAGTCAATAAAGCAGAAGTAGATGTCTTTCTGGAACTCTCTTGCTTTTTCCATGATCCAGCAGATGTTGGCAATTTAATCTCTGGTTCCTCTGCCTTTCCTAAATCCAGCTTGAACATCTGGAAGTTCACGGTTCACATATTGCTGAAGCCTGGCTTGGAGAATTTTGAGCATTACTTTACTAGCATGTGAGATGAGTGCAATTGTGCGGTAGTTTGAGCATTCTTTGGCATTGCCTTTCTTTGGGATTGGAATGAAGACACCTTTTCCAGTCCTGTGGCCACTGCTGAGTTTTCCAAATTTGCTGGCATATTGAGTGGAGCACTTTCACAGAATCATCTTTCAGGATTTGAAACAGCTCAACTGGAATTCCATCACCTCCACTAGCTTTGTTCGTAGTAATGCTTTCTAAGGCCCACTTGACTTCACATTCCAGGATGTCTTACAGTCGTGTCTAACTCTTTGCAACACTATGGACCATAGCCTGCCAGGCTTCTCTGTCCATGGGATTCTCCATGCAAGAATACTGGAGTGGGTTGCCAATCCCTCCTCCAGGGGATCTTCCCAACCCAGGGATTGAACCCACATCTACTAAATATCCTGCTGGTAGACAGGTTCTTTACCACCAGCACCAACTGGGAAGCCTGAAATTTCTCAACATCCCCTACAAAATCCTGCTTTACTCATACCCTCTTATTCCAATGGATAGCAACCTTATTCTTTGAATTTCTCATGTCAAAAGCATCAAAATCATCCTTGATTCCTCTTTCTTACTTGCCTCCCATGCAAACTATTAATAAATTCTGTTCATCCTCCTTGGGAAACAGATCAAGAGTCTGACTCCTTCTCACCACTTCCATGCTCCACCATGGTTAAAGCCACCATCATCTTTTGCCTGGTTGTTGCAATACCTGTCGGAAGCCTTCCCACTTGCTCCTCCAAGATCTATTCTCAGCACAGCAGCTGGAATGATAGTTTCCTGACAAAGCCACATCTTTCCTCTACTCAGAACCCTCCAACATTTTCCAGAATATTCACTGAGATTTTACTTTCCATCTCCCATCACCACGTCCACTTATCGACCATTTCTCCTGCTGTCCCCTGTATCTGCAATGCTACTCTTGACTATCCACTCAGCAAATCCCCTTAGCAACCCTGAGTCTTTCTCACATTTCACCTTTTCAGTGAGGATTACCCTGTGAGCCCTACTCAAGATGCCTTTCCCAGCTCTCTAAAAACTCCTTACTCTGCCCAGCTCTCTCTATCTTAAAAATTCTTAGTAATTTTTAAGAAAGGGTCCTGCATTTCCATTTTGCACTAGACCCTACAAGTTATGTATCCAGCCTTCCTTAAAGAGCTCTACTTGCCTCTGTCCTTTTGATTTGTAAAACAAAGAAAATAATAGTACTTTTCTCAAAGGAATTTTGAGATTAGGTTAAGAACCAGGCACATTAATACTTATAAATTCATTCAGCAACAATTTAATTTACTATTTGTCTACTATGTATCATGCACTGTTCTAGGCACTGGGGAAATGCCTAGGGTAAACTGCTTTCAGGGAGCTTTCGTTCCAGTGAGGGAAAGAGAACCAGTAACAAATAAGATACTGTCACATGGGATAAGTACTAGGGGAGAACCAAAGTGGACTGGTGTAACACAGTGTCTAGATGACCATCCTGCTTAGGTGATCAGGGGCAGCTTCTCTGTAAGTGACATTCCAATGAGAACTGATGCACAGTGTGGGGAGGGGAGGGTGGGAAAAACTGAGAGAATAGCACTGCCATATACACACTACCAGATGTAAAATAGAGAGCTAGTGGGAACCTGTCATGTAGCCCAGGAGCTCAGCTTGGAGCTCCATGATGACCTCAAGGGGTGATGACAAGAAAAAGTCAACTGTGCAAAAATCAGAGAGAAACACAGTCCAGGCAGAGGGACAGCATTTGAAAATGCCAAAAAGGGGAACAAACTTGAGGTGTGGACGACACAGAATAAAGGCAGGAGGGGTGCAGCAGAGTGCATTAGAGAGTGCTTTAGGACGAGGCCAGAGGGAAGTGGTGGTGGTTGTTTAGTTGCTAAGTCATGTCCGACTCTTGCGACCCCACGGACTGCATTCCACCAGGCTCCTCTGCCCATAGGATTCTCCAGGCAGGAACACTGGAGTGGGGTGCCATTTCCTTCTCCAGGGGATCTCCCCAACCTAGGAGTTGAACCCAGGTCTCCTGCATTGCAGGCAGATTCTTTACCAACTGAGCTACAAGGGAAGCCACAGAAAAGACCAGAGACCAAATCAGCTAGGACCCAAGGCCACAGGAATAAGTTGGGGCTTGAAGAAAATGTGATGGCAAGTCATTTAAGAGTTTTAAGCTGGGAAAACTTGGTCCTATATGCTTAAAAGGTCATTCTGACTGCTGTTCAAAAAATGAATTAGGGGTCAAAGAGGGAAGGAGGGAGGTCAAGTAGGGTGTTACAAAGGTACTATGATAATGTAGGCAAAAGATGATGGCAGCATGAAGCAAGGTGAGAGAGGTGAGGATGAAGAGAAGTGTTCAGATTTATGCTAGGAGTCTACTTATTGAAAAGGAATGAAAAGTGACAGTCACTCAGTCATGTCTGACTCTTTGCAACCCCATGGACTGTAGCCTCCCAGGCTCTTCTATCCATGGAATTCTCCAAGCAAGAATACTGGAGTGGGTTGACGTTTCCTTCTCCAGGGGATCTTCCTGACCCAGGGATCTAATCCAGGTCTTCTGTATTGCAGGCAGATTCTTTACCATCTGAGCCACTAGGGAAGATAGGATCAATAGGAATGTCTGGTTCTACCAGCGAAGAGGAAAAGAAGAGAAATGAAAATAACCGTTGAACAATTAGGAGGCTAAATGCTCATGATGATCAAGTAAATTTCAAAAATTATTATATACATACTAAATAATTAACACCAGCTACCAACTAATGAATGCAGAGTTCCAAAGAATAGCAAGGAGAGAAAAGAAAGCCTTCTTCAGTGATCAATGCAAAGAAATAGAGGAAAACAACAGAATGGGAAAGACTAGAGATCTCTTCTAGAAAATTAGAGATACCAAGGGGATATGTCATGCAAAGATGGGCTCAATAAAGGACAGAAATGGTATGGACCTAACAGAAGCAGAACATACTAAGAAGAGGTGGCAAGAATACACAGAAGAACTGTACAAAAAGATCTTCATGACCCAGATAACAATGATGGTATGATCAGTCACCTAGAGCCAGACATCTTGGAACGTAAAGTCAAGTGTGCCTTAGGAAGCATCACTACGAACAAAGCTAGTGGACGTGATGGAATTCCAGTTGAGCTGTTTCAAATCCTAAAAGATGATGCTATGAAAGTGCTGCACTCAATATGCCAGCAAATTTGGAAAACTCAGCAGTGGCCACAAGACTGGAAAAGGTCAGTTTTCACTCCCATCCCAAAGAAAGGCAATGTCAAAGAATGCTCAAACTACCGCACAATTGCATTCATCTCACACGCTAGTAAAGTAATGCTCAAAATTCTCCAAGCCAGGCTTCAACAGTACCTGAACCATGAACTTCCAGATGTTCAAGCTGGATTTAGAAAAGGCAGAGGAACCAGAGGTCACATTGCCAACATCCACTGGATCATAGAAAAAGTTCTAGAAAGACATCTACTTCTGCTTTATTGACTATGCCAAAGCCTTTGACTGTGTGGATCACAATAAACTGTGGAAAATTCTGAAAGAGATGGGAATACCAGACCACCTGACCTGCCTCTTGAGAAATCTGTATGCAGGTCAGGAAGCAACAGTTAGAACTGGACATGGAACAACAGACTGGTTCTAAATAGGAAAAGGAGTATANCTCAACATTCAGAAAACTAAGATCACGGCATCCAGTCCCATTACTTCATGGCAATTGTAACAGTGAGAGACTTTATTTTGGGGTGTCCAAAATCACTGCAGATGGTGACTACAACCATAAAATTAAAAGATGCTTGTTCCTTGGAACAAAAGCTATGACCATCTTAGACAGCATGACCAACTTAAAAAGCAGAGACATTACTTTTCCAACAAAGGTCCATCTAGTCAAAGCTATGGTTTTTCCAGTAGTCATGTATGGATGTGAGAGTAGGACTGTAAAGAAAGCTGAGCGCTGAAGAAGTGATGCTTTTGAACTGTGGTTTTGGAGAAGACTCTTGAGAGTCCCTTGGACTACAAGGAGATCCAACCAGTTAATCCTAAAGGAAATCAGTCCTGAATATTCATTGGAAGGACTGATGCTGAAGCTGAAACTGCAATACTTTGGCCACCTGATGTGAAGAACTGACTCATTTGAAAAGACCCTGATGCTGGGAAAGATCGAAGGAGGGAAGAGAAAGGGACAACAGAGGATAAGATGGTTGGATGGCATCACTGACTCAATGGGCATGAGTTTGAGTGAACTTCAGGAGTTGGTGATGGACAGGGAGGCCTGGCGTGCTGCAGTCCATGGGGTCACAAAGAGTTGGACACGACAGAGTGACTGCACTGACTGACTGACTAATTGATTAGTATTGAATGCTAAAGATTGGCCTGGCAGTCCAGGGATTAGCACTTCACCTTCCAATGCAGGAGGTGAAGGTTTGATCCCTGTCAGGGAACTAAAATTCTCCATGCCTCAGGGCCAAAAAAAATACATAATATAAACCAGAAGCAATGTTGTAGCAAATTCAATAAAGATTTAAATGGTTCACATCAAAAAAAATCTGTTCAAAACAATAATGAATTCTAACTAAGAATTAGGATATTGTCTTGAAATAACATCCCAATCAGAAACATGCCCTGAGGATGGAGAACAACATCCAGTTAAAATCGGTTGATGGAATGAATGAAGTGGGGGGAGTGAGATGGTGACAGGGAGGGAAGGGGGAAGCCAAAGAGAAACTTTGCCTACTTTACAGTTTTGCCTAAAGCAGGACCTGCTGACTGGCCTCCACAGAAAGGAAAAACAAAATCACAAAAAAAAGAAAGTTTGCTGCCTGGAAAGATTTGCCCTAACAAAGGAAAAGGAAAGGGCCAAGAGGACAGGGAGACACGTGTTTGGACACATCCCCTGCTTGGGAAAGCTGACTCCTGCAAGGGCCAGGATCTGATGAGTGTGCAGGAAACCCTTTTGCCCTGTCAGTTCCTCATAATAACTGCATGCATTTATTTACTCTCTCCGAGCACAACACAGAGGAACCAAGAGGGGTGTTCAGGGCAGGTGAAGGCATGGACGTTTATCCAGCTGCACATTCAGCACATCCCTTCTGTTAGGAAGCATAAAGGAGAGGCGATGCCATGGCCCCAGAGGACGTGCTACCTGGAGACACAGCACTTCAACTCAAACTGACAGTCACTTGAGCCCTTGTATCTTATACTCTCAATAATAACCTTCCTGTAAATTCAGCCCCTGAGGAATGACAGTGGACTCGGAGGGTGCCTCTCTGTGAAGATTAAGTTTTAAACTGTTTTTGCATCATGAATAGTGCTACACAGGCACATGTGGGGTGCACCCTGTGAAGCTTACTTTTGACCTAAAAGTATTTCGTATGGTTCAGCCTGATATTTTCCTCTTCAGGCTGATGAAATCGCTTAGGCAAAGTACCACCATGACAATAAATCCTAGCTTAACTATATCCCCACCACCCTCTTCTCAAAATCCTGGAATGTTTGTTTCCTTTGAGACAGTCATTTTGAGGGATTTAAGCCAATTCAGATTACTTGGGAGGGAAAGTAATTTACCTATAGTCCTCTAGGATGCACCCAGAATTCAAGTCAATCACCAAACGTGTTCAGGCTTAAAGAAATGTGGAGGGAGAGAAATCTTAGGGTGAGAAATGTGAAAGAAAATGTTTTATTTTATTATTTGTTATTACATTAAATTATTATCAAATTATTATATTACACAAAGAAATTATATTTATTACAATATGCTGTAAATGTGGAGAAGCAGATTATATATCATGTCATTCAACCCTCCTCTTTTATTATCGAAGTTGAAGGGCTTGCTCAAGGTCAGGGTCAGCAGGGGCATCACTGGAGCCAGACCCTTGTATGTATTGAACTAACTCTCTTTTCTGAATCTATATTCATCATAGATGGAAAGAGCCTAGGACTTGTGGATGAAAACCACTTTGTAAGAAACAGAAAAAATGTTTAACAAAAGTTACAAGAATTTTATTTCCCAGGTATCAGAATAATAATCCAACAGAAAAAGATGTGGAGAAAAACTCAACAAGCAACAGGGAAATTTTAGAGTGATTCATTTAGAGAAGTATGCTATGGCAGAACTGAGTGGTGTCAAGTGCAGAAAGAACTGATTTGTGGTTCACAGAACTTAAAGAAAAAAGAAAAGTATGTTTCAATAATGTTTTGGGGGTGATGGTGGTGTTTTTATTGAATTATCTAACCTGTTTATGTAGCTGAGAAATTTTCACTTCTGAGAGTTCTGTCAGTCATCTCTATTGAGTGCTTACAGTCTATCAAGAACCCTTCCAGATATTTGAGATCTATCAGTTAAGTAAACAGACAAAAATCTCTGCTGTAAATGAACATATATTCTAATTGGGGGAAAAAAATCTCAGGATAAGAAGCAGCAGCAGCTGTTTCTGCTGGGGCGGGAGCTTTCAGTAGAATAGTCTGCACATGTCTCTTGGAGAAGGTGGATTTGAACAAAAGCTAGAAGGAAATGAATCAAATGACTCTTAGGAGAAGGTTGTTTCCAGGCTAGACAAGTCATGAAGGGAGAGGCATGCTTGGCAAGTGTCTGCTCCACCATATGCTGTGTAGAGCTGGTGTGGTACATGGTCCTGGAACATGGCTAAGTCTTTTTATATAACACAGGAAGCCTCAGTCCATCCAATTTGCCATGCCATGTTATGCCATGGACAACAAGACCAGTAGATCATGCAGTGGGCCACTGGGAATGGGTACACTTCAGTTCTGGTGCAAGTATGTCTGTGGTTGCATGAATCTCAATCATATTCTTTATATTTATTCTTCAGGACTTCTGGTGGTCATGACCTTGTCTCATGTAACAACAAATAGAAAAGTTTAGCATTTGAATGAATGAATTAGATGAACCATGATAATCCATTCATTAGCTGGTTTACCATAACAGGTAAATGCCTCCATTTTCACATCTATCAAATCAAGATATCACCTTTTTCCCAGTCTATTTCACAAGGGTATAATAAAATTTAAGCAAGATAATATGTGCAAAAATATGGTTAAAGTTATAATGCACAATGCAAGGCGACTTACCCACTTCTGGGTCCTGAGAGCCCAGAATGGTGTCTGGCATTCCACAAATGTCTGTGGTACAAAAGAAAGACTAAGTAAAATTTACAGTGTGGTGGCAACAGAAAAAGCATCCTGTTCGACTCAACATATGTCTATACAATCAAAGATATTTGGGAGTATTTGGAACAATGACATATATAAACCAGACCAAATAAAATATTATTTAGACTTTTAATTGAAGACCTTTTAAAGAGGTTATTCAAAACATGATATGACAAATTGGAAGGAAATCCAAAACAGAGGGTATATATGTATACGTGTAGCTGACTCACTTTGCTGTACTGTAGTATAGACTCCAAGCTAGCACTGAGTCACTTCAGTTGTGTCTGACTCTTTGAGACCCTACAGACTGTTGCCCTCCAGGCTCCTCTGTCCATGGGATTCTCCAGGCAAGAATACTGGAGTGGGTTGCCATTTCCTTTTCCCAAGGATCTTCCCAACCCAGAGACTGAACTTTCATCTCTTGTTTCCTGCATTAGCTGGCAGGTTCTTTACCACTAGCGCCACCTGGAAGCCCAGAATAGACTCCAATAAAAATTAATTTTAAAAACAAAATTTGAAAAAAAAGAAATTTCCACTGCTTATATAAAAAATATGATATGAAATTATAGGATACTTTCAGTTTAGCTTGTTAAGTCCTTTGATTTAGAAAAGTGTAAGATATTTTTTTTACCCAAAGCAGGGAAGAGAGAAGGGCAAAGAAAAAAGAATTCAATATTGCTCTGCAGATGGATACAAGAAAAAACTTTTTAAAACAGAAAGAATATGGGTTTCTTTTTAGTAATTTCTATATCTGGAATATAAATAGCTGTTGAATTGTTTCAATGTTACCATTAGATAAAGCTGAGACATTACTTTTCCAACAAAGTTCCCTCTAGTCAAAGCTATGGTTTTTCCAATAGTCACGTATGGATGTGAGAGCTGGACTATAAAGAAAGCTTAGCACTGAATTCAATGCTTTCGACCTGTGGTGTTGGAAAAGACTCTTGAAAGTACCTTGGACTGCAAGGAGATCCAACCAGTCCATCCTAAAGGAAATCAGCCTTGAATATTCATTGGAAGGACTGATGCTGAAGCTGAAACTCCAATATTTTGGCCACCTGATGGGAAGAACTGACTCATTTGAAAAGACCCTGATGCTGGGAAAGATTGAAGGTAGGAGGAGAAGGGGACAACAGAGGATAAGATGGTTGGAGGGCATCACTGACTCAATGGACATGAATTTGAGTAAACTCCAGGAGTTAGTGATGGACAGGGAGGCCTAGCGTGTAGCAGTCCATGGTGTCACAGAGTCGGTCATGACTGAGTGACTGAAATGAACTGAGTAAGATGTGAAGGAGAGAAGCAAAGATTTTATGCTCCGGCCAAGATATTTCAGATGCCAAGAATTCTACCCAATAAGTACACAAGAAGAATATCCAGGATAATCATCAGCAAGCTAATCCTATTTTTAAAAAAATGGATTCCACTGAAAATGCCTGCTTGGCATAAAATCCTCAAGCTACGGCACAAGCTAGTTCTCTCTTCTCCTGGGAGACAAATACTGCTTAAAATTACAAACTGCGATTTTGAAAGTCTGTTTTGTTCATTCTGTTTGTTCCACCTTGGCCAAAATTTAAATTTCATCAACGTTCATGTTAGGCTTGGAAGGGTCTGAGTAGGGATGAGCCGCGTTTCCAGAGAGTTCCCCCTGATTTTGAAATCGTGGGTTAAAACCATTTCACCTGTAATCTGCCTTCACTAATCAAGATCGTTTTCATTGTTGCTACAGAACTCACAAGTCCTCCAAGGAGTTTACCATCTAGAGAGTAAGATATCTGCCAGATTCTTTTCCAGCAACTTGAAGTCATGGGCATCCAGTTCTAATTAAGCTGGTTAAGACCAGTTTGGACCACCCACCCGCCAACTGGGCACGCGCCGGTCCACCTAGTGACCTTTTAAACTTGCAGATTCCAGTAACCTAGTTACACCTGAGCTGAATGTCAATTACCACACCTTCCAATCACCTCTCTCCATGCTCCCTATGCCTTGGACCACTCTGCTCCGTTATTCATTATCCCATAAATAACCCCAGCCTGTTGCCTTTGGGAGTGCAGATTTGGGATTTCTTCTCCAGTTTCCTCCTTTGGCACCCTTTTGAATAAACCCTCCTGTTTGCTGAAAAACCTCAGCACCAGCGTTTTGGCTAACAAACGTGATTCAGTAACAAGTTTCTCATGCTGAAAGGTTTCAGGAATGTAGGCTTGTTTTCCCGTTTCTACATTTTTATTTCCCAAAGCACCATTTGGAAAAATTCTAGGAGTTCTTGGAGATGTTGAAGCTACGTAAAGCAACTTTTTCCATTTTCTAGATAGCTGCTCAAGAGAGACCAACAGGTAGCCACAATTCTGAGTTCTTTTTATTCCTCAGTCTAGCAAAAACTGCAGAGAGAATGAAAAATAAATCTTGACCAGAAAACTCACAGCTCAATTTCTGACATTTTTTATTCCCCTGCAAAGCAAAAGATACAGTTGATTTCCCAATAAATGGTTAGGTTTTTTCTACTTCGGAAGCTCTAACTCTGTTGGCCGCTTCAAAAAGTCCAGAAGCACCTTGTTCAAGATTCAAGATCCAAAGCAGGACCTGTGGATGATGGCTCAGCATCTACCTGGGGCTTCACATTGCCGTCATTCGTCTCCCACTCCATCACTCATAGTCTTGTGACCTTGGACAACTGAGTTAACCTCTGTCTGCCTCAGTCTCATCTGAAAAAGGGGGGTGTGCATGTGTGTGTGTTAAGTCACTTCCATTGTGTCCGACTCTTTGTGACCCCATGAACTGTAGCCCACCAGGCTCCTCTGGCCATGGGAGTCTCCAGGCAAGAATACTGGAGTGGGTTGCCATGCCCTTATCCAGGGGGTTTTCCTGATTGAGGGATCAAACCTGCATCTCCTGCATTGACAGGGGCATCCTTTACCACTAGCACCACCTGGGAAGCCGAAGTGAGTTAAAAATTGAGTGTCTGGCATGTGTAAAAGTTTATGTGTGTGTTTGTGATGGTCATGGTGAGGATGATAATTCTCCCTTCTTGGAAGGCTGCTCAAAGCACATGTGAAACATTTTATTAGTTGAAGTGGTGGTGGTTTAGTCACTAGTGTTAGTCACCAGGGAAGTTAGTTCTTCCCTGGTAGCTTAGACAGTAGGGAGTCTGCCTGTAATGTGGGAGACCCAGGTTCTATCCCTGGGTGGGGAAGATCCCCTGGAGAAGGAACTGGCAACCCACTCCAGTATTCTTGCCTGAAGATCCCATGGACGGAGGAGCCTGGCAGGCTACAGTCCGTGGGGTCAAAAAGAGTCGGACATGACTGAGCGACTTCACTCACTCACTCACAAGACTGCTACTGCCTTGACCCCTAGTCACTCGGTCATGTCCAGCTCTTTCCAACCCCATGTACTGGAACCCGCCAGGCTCTTCTGCCCATGGAATTCTCCAGGCAAGAATACTGGAGTGGGCTGCCATGCCCTTCTCCAGGGGATCATCCCGACTCAGGAATCGAATCCAGGTCTCCCTCATTGCAGGCAGATTTTTTACCATTTGAGCTACCCAGGAAGCCATTAACCACTAAGTCGCGTCCAACTCTTTGTGACCCCATTGACCATAGTCTGCCAGGCTCCTCTTTCCATGAGAGTCTTCGGGCAAGAAAACTGGAATGGGTTGCCATTCCCTTCTCCTGGGGATCTTCCCCACCCAGGGATCGAACCCAAGACTGTTGCATTGCAGGCAGATTCTTTACCTCTGAGATACCAGGGAAACCTAGCCAAAGTGACCAGGGACTAAATCTGAATAACTGGCATGATGTAGAGAAAGGAGCACTAACGATCCAGCATCCTGCAGCCATAGGGGGTGCTCCACGATGTAACCCAGGAGGTGTCCCCACCCCTCTGTTACCTTTTCCAATATGGAACAATCTCCAGATTCCAATCAGGAAATTATCCCTCTCTCTCATGAGGAAATGATCACCCCTCATGTTGTCACCGCTGAGGGCAGATCACAGGGGTCGGGGTGGGGGGCGCTGGTAAGGAGGTGAGTGCCAGTTGACAGGGACATGAGAAGGAAGCAGGAGAGCACAGAAGAAGAAAGCCATTCCAGGCCTTGAATAACTGCCAACATCACAGTAGCGGATATTGGAGGGAACAAACTGCCTGTGAAGTACTGTTGATTAAAAATCCTCGTCTGAAAACAACCGTGAATGGCTAGAGACAATTTATAACAATCAGCAAAAAGGAACAGGGTCCACTATAGTGAAAATGACAGCCCACTCCATGAGGCACACAGAGGTCAGTAGAACTGGGTCAACTCAGGACAGAGGAAATTCAGAGCCACCTCACAGCTCTGCTGGGCTAAGGGTAGAGATGTGTGTAGAAGTCATCTATGACATCGGGTGATTTTAATAATACAATAACATTAAAAATGGCTGAGCACCTCACCTAAGGGTAGAGATTTGTGTAGCAGTCATCTATGACATCAGCAGATTTTAATAATATAATAATACTAAGAATGGTTGAACACTGCACCATTTTAAGCTCTTGTTCATTGTATGTGTATTGCAGAGGCAGTGGTAGAGATTTGAAATAACTTGAAGAATGTTTTTTCACAGCAATCAAATGAGCCTAACAGAAATAAAATTAATAAATCTATTCAACTGCTAATCAAAGTCAGGTATTTAGAAATGTTTCTGATGCAATTAATAAAGTATGTGAACAGGTCCTGGACTGTGGAATCCCCATGGCCACTGGCAAGCTAATTTCTAAACCCTAATGTTGAATTATTTAAGGATGGCATATTCAACCTGCTAAAGTCTAGGATAATATCTCCCTAAAAAAAAAAAAAAATATATATATATATATATATATATAATAGAATGTAGACCTGGAGGTGCGAAGGTTAGTTTGCAAAGAGAGAAAACTCTCTTGGTCTAAAACTTTTAGAAAATACTGCTTTCAGCAAAGTGAAGCTGTTTGGTTTTATTACCTTATGTTTTACTGAAAGATTTCTCAGAAACTTGAATGAGCTAATGAGCATGATCAATCCATAAGAAAGGTACACAGAGGCAGGGTGTTCCAAATTATCTAATAGAATTCTTCTCCATAACCCCCTAAAGCATCTTCCACAACCATTTGCTGCTGCTGCTGCTAAGTCACCTCAGTTGTGTCTGACTCTGTGACCCCATAGATGGCAGCTCACCAGGCTCCCCCATCCCTGGGATTCTCTAGGCAAGAACACTGGAGTGGGTTGCCATTTCCTTCTCCAATGCATGAAAGTGAAAAGTGAAAGGGAAGTAGCTCAGCCACGTCTGAGTCTTTGCGACCCCATGGGCTGCAGCCTACCAGGCTCCTCTGTCCATGGGATTTTCCAGGCGAGAGTACTGGAGTGGGTGCCATCACCTTCCCCATCCACAACCATTTAGGAAATGCAAATATGGGTTCATTCCCCCTCCCCACCCCCAACACACAGGAATCCAACCCATTCCTAGGCACAGACACTAATCCATGTTCTTCAGAGAGAAAAGAATCAGAAAAAAATGCTTTCAACTTCTTCCCCTCAAGTATTAGTTAAGGTAACATAGCTCTGTTAACAGGTTAACCTCAATTTCATTGACTTTACACAATAATAGTCCATTGTTAAGCAGCTATCACCCATGCAAGTGGAATCATCTACAAAGCTTTGTAGATTCTAAACGAGGTTGAAATACACTGAACCAAAGGATTGTGAGGACTTCCTCATCTGGTGTCTTCTCATTCAGACCTCTGGGTTAGCCTCTGAAGGGCTTATCTGTACCAGAAGTTTCTTGGATTACTGATCAATAGAATATAATGTTGTTTCAAACATCCAGAGGGAAAGATTTTGTAGAGTTAGGATTATTTAACAAAAACTAGCCTTTAACTGTGAGTCTCCCAATTAACTTGGTGTCGTGAGATATACCCTAAGCCTGTTTGGTTGTTTTTCAGTCACTCAGTCATGTCCAGCTCTCTACGACCCCATGGGCTACAGCATTCCAGGCTTCCCTGTCCTTCATTATCTCCCAGAGTTTGCTCAAACTCATAGCCACTGAGTCAGTGATGCTATCCAGCCATCTCATTCACTGTCGCCCCTTTCTCCTCCTTCCCTCAATCCCTCCCAGGATTAAGGTCTTTTCCAATGAGTCAGCTCTTCCCGTCAGGTGGCCAAAGTATTGGGACTTCAGCTTCAGTCCTTCTAATGAATATTCAGGGTTGATTTCCTTTAGGATTGACTAGTTTGATCTCCTTGCTGTCCAAGGGCCTCTCAAGAGTTGATTAGCCCAGACTTTATCCTTTGTGGTGCTAGGTCTGACATTTTTCCATCATATCAATGAGACTGGAGCACCACCTGCTATTTATGTGTAAAGTATTGTTTTAGGAAGTTGAGGATAGTGGTTAGTAGTACTAGCTCTGGAGTCACCCAGTTTAAAAACTAGCTCCTCACCTACTTGCTGTGTGACTTTGGAAAAGTTGTTGCCTAACCTCTCTGCCTCAGTTGCCTCATCTGTAAAATGGGGAGAACAATTCTATTTCACCAAGAATTGTGAGGATTAAATGGGTTAATCCATGGAGAAGTCTAGCAGAGTGAGTAGTACATAGTAAGTCTTCAACAAATGTTGGCTAGAGCTGTTTTTCTTATTTTCAAATACAGATCTCTGCTCTATGCTGCTGGAGTTACAGAAGTTAAAGGCTAGGCCTGCTCCTCAAGAAATTAATAATTGGTCACGGGAGACAGTGAATTGTAGATGGAGGTGACTGGGCTTTCATAGCATGATGTGCAAAATTCTGGGAGGGCCTCTAAGATAAATATTAGAGGAGCAGGACAGAAGCCTTCTTGGAAGAGGTGACATTAGACCTAGGCCTTGAAGCGTAAGATGAGACCTGTAGACTCAGTTATTTGCTGCTAAAGTGACCTGGAAGAGGCCAAAGGATGAGTCAAAAACTCAACCAATGGCATCTTAAAAGAGACATTTCTTTGTGATAGAGTTTTCTACCACCATCAGCTAAGTCAAGGACCAGCCTTCTGCAACATCCCCTCCACACCTGGAATTGTGCCCATTTATGGGTACCCCCGTATATACTGCCTGATGACAAGCTCAGACCTTTGCATTCAGAGAGAGAGGCTTGCAGTTTTCCATGGTGTGGTTGTGTTCATGTTGGCAGGGCCTGAGGTCAGCAGTAGGCAGGACCAGAGGAGGATGGGCAGAGCAGTGGGAGGCAGGAGCTTTTTCTTGGGAGTTTCACAAGGCACAAAAATTCCAGATCATGTCTCTGCCTCGGCCCCTTCAGGATATCCTGTCATTGAGCCAGGACATGTATACAGTTGAGAGTGGCCGATCTCACCACGACCCCTAGATTGGCCATTTTTCCTGTCTAGAGGCAGCTCTCACATATCATCTGCTACAATCCAGGAAAAAAAGGAGAGGAAAAGATTTAAAAGCAAACACTGAAATGAGAAAGAATTCACTGCGCGTTCATCAAACTAAATTTAAGTAGCTACACAGTCCTGACAGTTGCCTGACGTGGAGAAGAAGCGAATATTTCCTCACCATGCTACAAAGTGTCATACTTTTCTTTCTTGGATTGGTGGTACAAAATCTCTGTTCCCTGTCTGAAACTGCAGAACAGGTAAGATGAAACTCATGTTTTTTAAAAGTTTGTTTACCTTCATAATTGTGTTTAAAACTTTTTGCTGTCCTATGTGGTCATGAGTAAAGTGTACTCTCTGGGCTTCACAAAATAAAAAGCTTATGGAGAATAGGATGCTAACAAGGATCCATCTGTCTGAAGGGGTACTAAGCCAGTTGGTTCTATTCTGTGCTAAAATGCAATCGCTGGGATCTCTGATTTTAGCCCTAAAATTCCTCTCTCCATTGTGGATTTTGCTATCTTTTCTGTTTGTTTGTTTTAATGAATCCCTCCCATTGCATCATTCTGAATGTTGAAAATAACAATGACTGTAGAGAGATGAGTAGAGAGGAGCTCTGGGGAATTCCAGGTCTGATTGAGAAACACAAGGTCACCAAAATGCCGGGAATCCATCCATCTACCTACCATGAGTTGTAGTCAGAGGACCCAGGGTGGTGGAATCAGTGGCCTGATGAAGGACACCAGCACGCCTGCCTGTGATGACACGTGCGTTGTCACCATAGAGCAGGTTCAGAACCAGCTCTGCAGCAAGTCTAGGCTAGAGGAGGGCATGTGAGGGGCCTCCCCGGCAGTCCAGAAGTTAGCACTCTCCTGCAGGGGCCGTTGGTTTGATCCCTGGTCAGGAAACTTAAGACAACATAAGCTGTGCAGCCAAAACAATATAGGAGTGTATGTGAGAGATGATCTAAGTGACTTATTTAAAATACGTTACACAAGTTAGGATTTCTGCTTTATGACTAATAAAACATAAACATGACTCTGCATCTGTGCCAGGCAATTTCTTTATATATATACACACACATATATATATACAGTCTTTTTTCATATTCTTTTCCATGATGGTTTATCACAGGGTATTGAGTATATCCTGTGCCATGCAATAAGGCATTGTAGTTTATCCATTCTCTGTATACTAGTTTACATCTGCTGATCCCAAACTCCCAATACAGCCCTCCCATATCCCCCCCACCCCTTAGCAACTACAATTCTGTTCTCTATGTCTGTGAGTCTGTTTTGTGACAGGCAATTTTTATTTTATTTTATTGAAGTATAACTGATTTACCATGATGTGTTAATTTCTTCTGTACAGCAAAATGACTCAGCTATACATATCTATTTTTTTCATATTTTTCCATTATGGTTTGTCATGGGATATTGTATAGTTCACTGTGTTATACAGTAAGACCTTGTTGCATACCATCACACAGATGGTTTGCCCCTGCTAATCCCAAAATCCCCATTGTTCCTCCCTGTGCCAGGCAAACTTTATCAATACCAAGCTTACTCCAGTTGACTATACTCTGATAATGTTTTTCACTAAAATGTTGGAATATGGCATATGGGTTAAGTGCTCCAGCTCTGAGGTTAGGTAGGGGCAAGACTGAACTGGGGCTTTCTTATTAAATCAAGATTGAACTAACAGCTATTTGAGGACAAGTGACCAGGCTTCTGTAGTGGTTCAGATGGTAAAGAATCTGCTTGCAATGCAGGAGGCCCAGGTTCAATCCCTGGGTCAGGAAGATCCCCTGGAGAAGGGCATGGCAACCAACTCCACTTTTCTTGCCTGGAGAATTTCATGGACAGAGGAGCATGGTGGACTATAGTCCATGAGGTTGCAAAGAGATACGACTGAGTGACTAACACTTTCACTCCTTTTTCACTCTCTATGCTCCATGGCTTACTAGCTGTTGAACCTTGAGTGTGTTACTTAGTCCTTCTAAGCTTCAGTTTCTCCCTTGACATTACTCCACAAATGATAGTAGCTGAGTTTACTCTTCAGACGTGACCATATGAGAGAAATAATGAGCCTTTCCACTTGAAAAGAATCATTTGACGGTCAAGGGATTTCTTGAAAAGACAGTATTAACTCTGGCTTGCTAAGATAGAAAAGACAAAGTAATGTCATTCCATATACTTATCTAAATGGTAAACCCTAATGTAAAGAAAATCCTGTTTAAAAAATGTAGATGTGCCCTAACCATTAAAGGGAAATAATTCAAGCAATATCTAAGAGTGGCTTTTATTAGTCCACAAAGAACATTCCAGTGCTATTTTGGTTCATAATGATCATAATGATCACCAAATGAAACCTGCCAGTAAAAACAGGCAGGTTTTTTGTTTGCTTGTTTTCTATATGCCACTATAGTGTGTAGGGAAGAGCAATGGCTGATCAAGGAATCAAAATCACTGACAGTGTGACCTTGGCTGAGTCACTGAACCTCCCCCACCTCAGTTTTCTCTCCGCTAAAGAGAGGATAATGATACCTCCTTTACTTATCTCTACAGTGGTTGAGATCAAATAAGATGATGCCTTTGGAAGCTTGCATGACCATAAATTTCCCTGTAAATGTAAGCTTTCTTCTTATGCAGCCCTCACATATTTCAGTGAATTTAGAAGTAGCTAGGATGTTCCCACCACCCCTAACCTAGTGCCAGACCCAAGGGATGACAAAGAAATAGGAGAAAGTGGTCCTCTCCTGCAAGGGTCTTTCTAATGGAGAGACCACAAAACACTCTTCACTGACCAGCCATAGGGAGAGGAGGAGCTGAGAGAAGAAAGATGAGTGTGGTTTTATGGACATGGTGACACAGGGTATTAAAGGAGACAAGGTTTGGGTCACCAAGGGAAGAGGAAAGAACACTCTGATCAGTGCAGGCAACAGGCCAAACACAGAGGTCAGAGCAGAGAAGCAGCAGGACTTCCCTGGTGATCCAGTGGTTAAGACTGCATGTAAGAAGCGAATCGCCAGTCTGTGTTCGATGCAGGATACAGGATGCTTGGGGCTGGTGCACAGGGATGACCCAGAGAGATGATATGGGGTGGGAGCTTGGAGGGGGGTTCAGGAATGGGGGTTCATGTACACCCATGGCGGATTCATGTCAATGTATGGCAAAACCAATACAGTATTGTAAAGTAAAATAAAGTAAAACTACAAATTAAAAAAAAGAAAATACTTTTCAAAACTGAATGAAAATTAAAATGATATACCCGTGGTGGATTCATGTTGATGTATGGCAAAAACGATACAATATTGTAAAGTAATTAACCTCCAATTAAGATACATAAATTTATATTTAAAAAAATAAATAAATTACATACTTTTTAATCCAGGTATTTAAAAAAAGACTGCGTTTGTGTGCAGGTGTGCCTGCTCAGTTGTGTCTGACTCTTTGTGACCCCATGGACTGCAGCCTGCCAGGCTCCTCTGTCCATGGGATTTTCCAGGCAAGCTCACTGGAGTGGGGTGCCATTTCCTACTCCAGGGGATCTTCCTGATCTAGGGATTGGACCCATGTCTCCTGTATTGTCAGGTGTATTCTTTGCCACTGAACTGTGCTACCTGGGAAGCCTCCAATGCAGGAGGCATGGGTTCAGACCCTGATCAGAGAACTGACATCATTGAATGCTGTATGATGTGGCCAAAAAAAAGCATCACAGGAACTGACATTTATGGCCTGTGACATTCCAGATACTGGCCAGGTGATTTTCACATGTTATACCACTCAGAGATCTCAATAACCTGTACAGTGGTTATCAATATTCCCCCTTTACAGATGATGGCAAAGAATAAGGAATTCATTTGAGACTGTATATTTAGCAAGATACAAAGCTTGATTCCAATCTTAGGTCTTTTGAGTCCCAAGTTCAATCTTTTTTCATTGTACAAAACTGCTGCTTAAGTTTGATGGGGAGATGAAGGAAACTTGAGAAAGAGGGGGAGATCCATGGAAGATCAGTACCAGAATCATGGATGAGGGGCCCTGAAGACAAGGCCAAAGTGTGTCTGCATCGTTCACTTTAGCAGTGAATTCTCTGCCTCCTGCTGTTGCTAAATGACTATTTATGGTGTGTCTTTGCAATTTCCCACAAGTCATTCATTCAATAAACAAATCATTACTAAACTCTACTGTGTGCTAGACACTGGTCCAAGTGTTCAGAGTACAGCAGAAGACAAGATAGATAAAGATTGCGACCCTCGTGGAACCCACATCCTAGCTGGATTGTAACAAGAGATTGTAAACATCTTTGGAGCAGGAACTGTATGCTTAATTTAGCACCTATACCACATTATCCCTATGGAATCAATGCTGAAAGAATATTCTTCAGACCTGTTGATCTATGAACAATTGACCTTGAAGAACCTGCTTACGATTTCCCATTTGAAAAGTGTACCCTGTGGTATACTTTCAGTTTCCCATTTGAATATATGTCAATAGTGACATTGCCCTGGTTTGCCAGACTCCAGACTTGAGATCCATGATCACAAAGGCATGGTACCAGCAGCAGCTTCCCATGGCAGACACAGATCCCTGTTGATCCCAACACTCCTTTCAGATCTGATGGAAAGACTGGCCAGTCAGTCATCACCTATCAACCTCATTGTCATCCCTGTCATTTCATTTACATGAAGCTAATGGAGGAGACTGGCCAATCCAGGCTCTGCTAGCAGGATTTGATTTTTTTTTTTTTCTTTTTTGTGTTTTCACAGGGGAAAAGATGTGATAAGAAGTCTCTCCTTACAATTAGAACTGAGTGCCGGTCCTGCTCAGTCAACTTTGGAATAAAGTGCCCAGATGGTTACACCAAGATTACCAACGGCACTGTGGGGATCCGAGATTGCAGGTACTCATCATGAGATAATGTGCTGGAGTCTTGGAAATTAAGGGATTGTGATCCAAATGGAAACTTCCCGACTTAAAACTACAAAGCATTTCCATTATTTTTCCTTGTTCTAAGGTTATACTGAGCCCAAACTTCAGCAACTCACAACTATGACCATGAGTCTAAAAATTATATTACGATTCACATTTTCATACAAAATTGACTACATTGCGTTGCACAGAAATATTCTCCTCTCATCTTGCCCTTCTTTACTTTGAACATCTGGGGTTTGTTTCCTCTGGAAAGATTTCTAGTCAGAGCATGTTAAAAGCCTTGGGTCTTCCTTTGAAACTAATATAACATTGTAAAGCAACTATACTCCAGTTAAAACTAATTTTTAAAAATACAATTTAAAAAGGCTTTGGGTCTGATAGTCATCTTACTAACCAGCTCTGCATCCTGATACTATAGAACCCAGAGAAGGAAGACAGATTTGTTTCATTTTAAGTGAGTGTTGCATTCTTGAAGACCTCTTTTTGACCTCAAAACTCTCATAATTCAAATTTTATCCTTACAAAGGATGACAAGCATTTCTGCCCACTAGCTCATGAATGCATCCAGGCAGCTCAAATGCAAACACAAATTTAATTTACTCAGTCTCCTAATTTAAAAATTAAACTATTCAGTGAGTTTGCTTTTAATTCAGGAGTGAGGGACTGGAAAAATTTTGTATAAAATGAAACAACTCTGTTATATCACTCTATTTTAGTTTGCTTAATGCAGCTGTGCATCATTACATGCTAAGTCACTTTAGTCATGTCCAACTCTTTGTGAGCCCATGGACTGTAGCCCCCCAGGCTCCTCTGTCCATGCAATTCTCCAGGCAAGAATACTGGAGTGGGTTGTCATGCCCTCCTTTGGGGATCTTCCCAACCCAGTGATCAAACCCAAATCTCTTAAGTCTTTTGCATTGGCAGATGGGTTCGTTACCACTAGTGCCACCTGGGAAGCCCTAATGCAGTTAACTGTACTATATTCTAAAACCCCAAGTCATCATTTTTAACAGAAGTTTCCCAGCGTTAACTGGCCTGGTATTAGCAAGGATGTGCAGCAGTTGACCACTCGGTTACTAAAGTGGGCACACATTTGCAACCAGATTCTCTGAGAAAATACATCAGAAAGATTTGGGGCTCAAGGTTAAAATTATAGGGGGACTTAGAACACTCTTTATACTGTACTCTTCACGACCAAAGTGGGCACTTGGTTATGTGCCCCCCCCCCAACTTCTTCCCCTTCCCTCAAACACAAAGAATATGATTATTGCACTCATGCTATCTATTTTAGATAGATAGCATAGATTTTAGATAGATTTTATCTATCTATTTTAGAACTGGGGACTTTGACAGGTCACTCATTTATGCTGAAACAAATCCAAGCTGACTTTTTAATATAAAGTTTTAATTGAAATGTAGCTGATCTACAGTGTTAATTTCATGTAGACAGCAAAGTGATTCAGTTACATACATGTATTCTTTTTCTTTATAGTTTATGACAAGATACCAAATATAGTTCCCTGTGCTATACAGTAGGTCCTTGTTGTTTATCTCTTTTATATATAATAGTGCATATCTGTTAATCCCTCCTAATTTACTGCCCCGCCCCACTTTCCCCTTTGGTAACCATAGTTTGTTTTCTCTGCCATGCCTGGTTCTTGAGGGGACATTTCATTTTCTTTTGTGCTCTCCATTTCCCCTTCTTTGTGAAGAAATGTCCATGCCAGTATGTTCAGCCTTTCAAAGAAATAATCAACACTATCTCCAACTCGAGTGCCCACAAAGCCAGTAGCTCTGCAGTTAATCAGCAATGTTTCAGGGACTGGTTTAGGGACACAACCTTGAACTCAGCATCACACTATTCTTCATGGCCCAATGAAAAGAAACGGCAGTCATGGAAGATACACTCTAGATACTACACCGCAATCATGTCCTGGAATAAGCCATCCATGCAGAGATCTCTGTAAATAGACAAGTGTTTAACCTCCGTAGAATATCTGTTCCTCAGCTGGTACAAAAACTGTTCTAAGGAACCCATGATTCTCTCTCAAGGAAACCATGGCAAATATTGCTCCCTACCTTAGAACACCTCTCACAGAAATTTTCCATCTATAGCATCTGCAAAAAATTTACAAGTCCTAAATCATCAGTTTATTTTGAAACCACAGATACTGTGTATCACTTAACGCTTGAACTTTCCTTTCTTTCGCTGGCTGCTAGGACAATCAGAGACAAGTCTGAAGTCTACATCTAAACATATGCCTAGAACCTAATATCATTTCTTTCATCAGTTAACTTTATTTCTAACATTTTAGATATTTCACCCTTATTTCATCCTTCCCTGATTTTTTTCATCCAGCTCTTACATTAAAGATGAATCATGATTAAGCTTTCTTTTACCTAGGAAGCAAAATGTGTTCAATCTACATATTTTAAAATATAGGCAAGTGTAAAGACCTGAATTAAAACCCATGGCAATCCCGCTGCCCAGAGTTTACTGAGTTGCTGTAACCGTGGGTGAACATCCGCTTTTTCCCTTCAAGGTACACCTTTGAGGTCAGAGCATACTCCCTGTTTCTCCCCGGATGCCGCCATATCTGTAGGAGGGATTATCTCCTGCCTCAGTGCTGTCCAGGCCACTGGGGCCCAGACTGCATGGGTAAGTGGCCTGCATGTTTCTTTGATATTTGCTTCTCAATGTCTCACTGTACAGGAAATCAAGAGGAAGGAAAGAGAATGTTAGCATCTTTTTCTAGAAAGTTCCTTTTCCATCCATATGTGGAAAACCTTTTCAGCCCTGTCAGCTTTTATATTGATATCTGCTTTTCTCTCTTTCGGGATCTCTCTTTAAGACAATTCCTTTACAAAGAAAAGGGGGCAGCTGAAAGGATATTCATTTTTATAAAAGACTTTACTAGCCATAGAAATGGAGAAGGAAATGGCAACCCACTCCAGTATTCTTGCCTGGAGAATCCCAGGGACGGAGGGGCCTGGTGGGCTGCCACCTATGGGGTCGCACAGAGTCGGAAACGACTGAAGCGACTCAGCAGCAGCAGCAGCAGCAGCCATAGAAAGGGAGTAAGAATGTTGGACTAGTATGATCTCAATACAGTTTTCTTTAAGAAGACATTTGATTACAGTATCTCAAAACCTGTAGGTATTGCTTAGCAACCAAAATAATAATTAACTCTTCTAAAAACTTGTCTTAGGATGCAGTAGCAGACTCTGTGATGACCAGGTTCCACTGTAAGAAAAGCCACTGGCCAAACATGAGTCAGTGGTATAGTTTGAACTCCTGTGGTCAAACATAACATTTCTCAGCTGAAACTGAACTTTTATCTTGATTAAAGATGTTGACCCTCAAGCAGTGACTAAATCCCTGATAACAATACGCTAATTATATGAGATCCCTTTTGGAGAGGGAGGGATAGTAAAAATCAGGCATTTTTATTCATGAATTTACCATTCATTTTCCATCTTCTAAGATGTAAGGAAAACATCTTAAGGATCTACTTAAAGGGAAAGATTAGTTCTCTTTTGCTTTGCGTTTTCTCATTAAAATAACATGAGCAAATTGTACATAGCTTGTAAAATTTAGAAAGGTACAAAGAAGAGGAAAAAATAGTGACTTGTATTCTATCACACATAGAAAACTATAAGTACTTTGGCGTGTTTCCTTGTTCCTTCCCCCCGCCCCCCACCCCATATTGCT
>SJYQ01104756.1:1569806-1661741 GCA_006410935.1 Redunca redunca
GTTCTTTGGCACTGCCTTTCTTTGGGATTGGAATGAAAACTGACCTTTTCCAGTTTACCACGTGTTTAAAACCAGCCCTTTCTGACTCTAGAGTCTTAATTTGTTTTCCTTTCCAGTGAGTATAAACTATGGAAGTAGACTCCCCTCTACGTGGAAGTAAAGTTTAATTATTTATAGGGACATTGACTACTTTTTCCAAATCTGTCATTGAAGAACATGATATGCTAAAGGATTTTTCATTTATGCTTAAGTCATAATTTACCTACAGTAAAATTCTCCTTTTTTGGTGTAAAGTTATACACACTTTGATGAACCTAAACAGTTGTGTAACAAGGACCACAATCAAGGTAGAGAACAGCTAGGTCATTCCCCAAAATACTCTTTGTGGTCAAGTTCTCCGTCAACCCCCAACCCCTGGCAAACACTGATCTGTTTTCTGTGCCCGTCACTGTGGCTTTGTGTCCTGTGATTGGAATCATACAGTATGTACCTTTGTGAGTCTGGTTTCTCTCGCTTAGCATATGCGTTTGAGATTCATCCATGTTACAGGATCAGCAGTTCATTTTTTTCTAATGTTTCATAGTCCACCATCGTCTACCCAGTTCATCTATTCACCAGGTGAAAGACATTTGGGTTTCCAATTTGGTGCAACTAAGAATAAAGCTGCTATGAACATTCATGTACAGGTTTTAATGTAAACATTAGTTTTCATTGCACTTGAGAGTAAATACTTAGAAGTGGGAGTCCTGGATTGTATATTGAATGTATTTTAACTTTATAAGAACTGCCAAGCTCTTCCAAAGTGTCTGCATCATTTTTTCATTCCCACTGACAACATGTGAAAGTTCCAATTGTTTGGTATCCTTGATAGCACTTGGTATAATCAGATTTTTTTTTTCTTAATCTCAGCCATTCTGATCAGAGGCATTTTATTGCAGTTTGTTTTAATTTCCATGGTTCGTATGCTTATTTGCTATTAATGTATCATTCAGGTTGTTTTCTTACTACTGAGTTTTGAGAGTCCTTTAACTATTTGAGATATGTCTTTTATTTGGTATATGATTTATAAATGTTTTCTCAAAGCCTGTGGCTTGTCTTTTCACTCTCCAAACAGTACCTGTTGAGGAGCAAGCGTTCTTAAGTTTGGTGATATCAAATATTTCAATTTTTCTTTGTAATATTGCTTTTTGTTTTTTTTTTTTAAGTATGCAAGAATTTTTTTTTTTTTACTTTATTTTACTTTATAATACTGTATTGGTTTTGCCATACATTGACATGAATCCACCACGGGTGTACATGAGTTCCCAAACATGAACTCCCCTCCCACCTCCCTCCCCATATCATCTCTCTGGGTCATCCCTGTGCACCAGCCCCAAGCATCCTGTATCCTGCATTGAACATAGACTGGCGATTCATTTCTTACAAGATAGTATACATGTTTCAATGCCATTCTCCCAAATCATCCCACCCTCTCCCTCTCCCTCAGAGTCCGAAATATTGCTTTTTGAAAAATTGCTTTTTGTATCACATCTAGAAGTCTTTGCCTGATCTAATATCACGAAGATTTTCTTCTATATTTCCTCCTAGAAGCTTTGTAGTTTTAGGCATCACTTTTAGGTCCATCATCCACTGCAAGTTAACTTTAGCATGTGACTCGTGGTCTGAATCAAAGTTCCTTTCTTTTTATACAAATATCTCATAATTCCAGCATCGTTGCCTTTGGGCCCTTGTATAAAATAAATTAACCATCAATATGTGGATCTGTTTCTGGACTCTGTTCTGCTCCATTGATCTATGTGTTTATGCCTTCACCTTAGCACACTATCACGATTACTGTATCTTTATAGTAAGTCTTGAAATTAAGTAGTGTAAATCTTCCAATTTGGTCATTTTCAAAATTAACTTGGTTACTCTAGTTCTTTTACTTTTCCTATAAGTCTAGAATCAGTTTATCAATTTCTACCCAAAAACTCCTGCTAGGATTTTAACTAAAATTGCAGTGAATCTATAGATCAGTTTAGGGACAACCTAAAATATTGACTCTTTTAATCCACAACCACAGTGTATCTGGGATTTTTAAATTATTTTTGTAAGTGTTTTATAGATTTCATCTTACAGATTTTGTACAATTCTTGTTGTATTCACACCTGAGTTTTGACTTTGGTGTTAAGCTTACTTATATACTTTTATTCAGTTATCAGCAGTTTCATGTTAGTTTATAGAAATGTAATTGACTTTTGTTTGTGTGTCCTTGTGTCCTGAGAACTTATAAATTCATGTATTAGTTCTAATGAATTTTTGAAGATTGTTTTGAATTTTCTATGTGGAAAATCATATTGTCTGAGAATCAAGAAAATTTTCATTTCTTTTCCAATCTGTATCCATTTCGTGTCTTTTTTTCTTACCTTACTGCACTGACCATGATGTATTATGTTTTGTGTACCACTGGATTCAGTGGGCATAATTTTGTTTAGAATTTTTTAATGTTCAATATTTGTTATAGATTTTAAAGAATTTACATCTATGTGGGACTTCCCTGGTGGCTCAGATGGTAAAAGCATCTGCCTATAATGCAGGAGACCTGGGTTCAGTCTCTGGGTTGGGAAGATCCCCTGAAGAAGGAAATGGCAACCCATTCCAGTATTCTTGCCTAGAGAATCCCACGGATGGAGGAGCCTGGCAGGCTACAGTCCATGGGGTCATAGAGTCGAACACAACTAAGCGACTTCACTTCATTAGGGATGTTGGTCTGTAGTTTTCTTGTGATGTATTTCTCAGTTTGGGGAATCAGAGTAATAATGCTCTTTGTATAGAATGAACTGGGAAGTGTTCTCTCTTCTTCAACTTTTTAGAAGAGTTTTTTTTATAATTGATATGATTTCTTCCTTAAGTTTGAGGTAATATTCACCAGGAATCCATCAGCATGGAGTTTTCCTGTGGGGAGGATTTTAACTTCAAATTAAATTTCTTGAATAGATACAAGGATATTCAGGTTATCTATTTTCACTTGAATGATCTCTGGTGTGTGTGTGTGTGTTAGTCTCTCAGTCGTGTTCAACTCTGCAACCCCATGGACCGTAGCCTGCCAGGCTCCTCTGTCCACAGGACTTCCCAAGCAAGAATACTGGAGTGGGTTGCCATTTCCTTCTCCAGGGACTGAACTCAGGTCTCCCAAATTGCAGGCAGATTCTTTACCACCTGACCCACCAGGGAAAATCTTTGGTAGTTTGGAACAATGAATTTATTCACCTCATCTACACTGTCAAGTTTATTGGCATAAAGTTGTTCCTAGTATCTGCTTATTATCCTTTTAATGTCTCTAAGATTTGTGGCAATGTCTCCTCTCTCATTCCTGTTATATTCTGATGAAAAATAATTTCTAAGTGAAAACATTAGACTGAGATCATCCTGAAGTTACAGAGTACACCTTTTGATCTTGTGTCCCCAGTGTTAATTGAAATCTAGAATGTAAGCTCCGTGTGGGCAGGACAGCTGGCCTTCCACCAGCTGCCCAGGGCTGCGCTTTCCTCTGAAGCACATCTTGGTCCACTTAAATATCCCCTTGCTAAGTTTGTTCACAGCAGACCCTAGCTGAAGCACAATGGACCCTGCCTGGTGCCCCGCCCATACACAACATAACCATCCCCATGCAAAGACCCACTGACTCATCACCTCCCAGCTGCCTAAGAAGCATAAAACCCTGGGGGTTGTAATGGAGATAAGTTAATTAGTTGATTATAAAGTGAACAGCAAATGCTTAAGAAAGGGCAGAAGATCTGACAGGTCCTAGTACAGTCCCGACTACCTTGTGATTCACTCCTCTCCCCTACGTAACCCTAGGTAATGCCTGCAATCATTTGATGTCTCCAATTATTTCTTATCCCTGGCACCTAGCAGATGCTTCATGCATCTTTGCAGAAAGCTTGTTGTGTGCAATTTCAAATGAATATATCTGCCCTTTGATTCCCCAGAGTGCCCGGGAGGAGCGAGGTCCCCCTGCAGTGGCCGGGGCCGTTGTGCTGAAGGTATGGAAGGAAATGGAATCTGCTTATGCCAAGTAAGTTCAAAACAGTGTTCTCCTTCCTGACTCTGCTTTCTCCTTACCTGTTGTCCCTCTGTAAACACACACTGGGTGAAGACTCTAAGAAGCAGCTGTATTAGTGGGGGTGGGTGGGGGAAGTGTATGCAGTGGGCAATAAAATGACACATTACAGGCTGGGGAACCTTAGAGCAAGTCAGTTAACTGCTCAGCCTTAAGTGAATCCATCTGTAAAATGAATTTAATAATAATACTGAAGCAATTATACTTGTTGAAAAACTGAGATGAGAACAATGCAGGGCTCTAGAAACTGTGTCAATGTTACCCTTTAAAGTCACCACTATTAGCAGACTAGTCTTTGGAGCTGTACTCAGACCCATAGGTGAGCGCTTGGTCTGCCAATTGAGGAATTTCTTTGCTATCCCATGAAAGGGACTTTTTGCAAGCTTCAAGCCTTACACTATGGGAATACAAAGAAATCCTCTGAAAAGAATTGAGCTCAACTGTCTTTAGAAATGCAAAACTGAGAATGTATTCATTTCACCCTTGGGTGGATTTAGGATGTGGCCATCAGTGTTGATTCTCTAGTTATACCTTTGAAGCAACTTTCTTCAGAAGAGCTCCAGACTCTTAGCTCCAGACTGATTCAAGGAATGAATGTACAAATTATAACACAAAAAAGAGCAAAGAAGAAAGAGAATTTCAGGACAGGCCCAGAGGGAAGATCCATTTGAGAAATGAATGCTGACCAGATAGTTAGAAGTCTATGGTCTTCATGGGTAACACAGATTGCTTGAGTCTAACACCCTCCCCACTGGTGTCCTGCAGGAAGGATTCAGCGGAACAGCCTGTGAATTCTGCGCTGCTGACAACGTATTTGGGCCCAGCTGTTCAGCAGGTATGTCTCACTTTGGTGTCGTCAAATGCATTTGTGAAGGTCCAAAGTCAGACATGGCTTGTACACCTCAACACCCCTGAAATAAAGTTCCTTGGAGGGGAATGCAGAACAATTCTCCAAACCAAGGCTGCACAGACAAGACAAAGAGTTGACAACAAATCTTTTAAAAGGCAGTCTGAAAGGACAGACAGTATGTCTGGGGTTTTCAGCATTTGCAGGCAGCCACTCACCAGGAATGCTTCCTGACAAACTCAGGGGTTTAGGATTACCTCACTCTAGGCTCCAGGATCCAACATCCACCAGTTGTTTTCCTGTCCAGCTACTCCCTGAGGTCTTTCTAGACTGTGGTCTCAGCACTGACCTTCTCCCCAGGGGCCTCTATATCCACCACAGGTCCCAACACATTCTAACCTATCTCTTCCTTTCAGGAGTCCACAAACACCTGAGGTCATCTGAGGTTGTTGGTCCCATTTTGCAGATTATGGATTTGTCCCCAGCATGGGTTTCTCCACTCTCTCATTGCTGGTTCTCCCCAAAAGCTGCCCCATTCTGCAAATGTTCTCATATAAGTAGCATATTTGAGAGGGGACCCAGGGGAACACTAAGAAAGTGACATAGAGGAAATAAAGGGTGTGCTGTCAAGCCAGAGACCAGCGTGGATGACTAGAGCTTAATCCCCTGGGGAACTCTGGAATCTACAAAGAACACTCACCTTGGAGTTAGCTCACCTGAGAGGAGAGGGAGCCTTGGGGTAGTAGGCAGAATAATGGAACCCCACTCCCTCGCTACCAAAATGTCCACATTCTACTACCATGAACCTGGGAATATGTTGCCTTCCATGGCAAGGGGAAATTAAGGTAGCAGATGACAGAGGATGAGATGGTTGGATGGCATCACCGACTCGATGGACATGAGTGTAAGCAAGCTCTGGGAGTTGGTGATGGATAGGGAAGCCTGGCATGCTGCAGTCCATGGGGTCGCATAGAGTCAGACACGACTGAGCGACTGAACTGAACTGGAATTACAGTTGCTAATCATCTGACTTTACCATGAAGAGATTATCCAGGATTATCCTGGTGGACTCCATGTCATCACAAAGGTCCTTAAATGTGGAGGAGGGAGACAGAGACAGAAGATACAGATGTGTCCCTTCTGATGTGTGAAAGATTCCAGATGTGATGAGATGTAAGAGTGGCAAGATGGGAGAAAGACTCCATCTTGCTGGCTTTGAAGGTGAAGGGGGCCACGAGCCAAGCAGTGTGGGCAGCATCTCAAAGCTGAAAAAGGCAGGGAAAGAATGCTCCCCTCCAGAAAGGAGTGGAACCACCAACACCTTGATCTTAGTACAACTGCTTTGGGTTTCTGACCTCCCAAACTGTAAGACAGTAAATGTGTGTGGTTTAAGACACTAGGTTTGTGGCAATTTGTAACAACAGTAACAGGAAGCTAACACATATGGTCACTAGGGCAGAGTCATTCATTTCCTGGCACTTCCAGCCCCCAGTGAAGCAGCCGGTGGAGCAGCCATCCCAGGAAGTGTCCACAGGCTACTGCTACTGGATGGGAGCTGAACGTGTGGACTTGGTGAGGTCTGAGAATGTGGGCATGGTAGGGACAGTGTCTGCCAGAGCCTTAGTCTCCCAAAAAAGGATAGGTCAGGTCACCTTTCTCCAACACCACTTTGGTTTGGCTTTTATGGAAAAAATCATATTTGGTAGGTACTGCACTGATTCAAATATTCTGGCAAGAAAAATATAGACATCCCACCCCTGTAAGTTTGTACACTCTATAGCAAGTTTCCTTTGTAATAATGAAGATATTATCTCCCTCTAATCCATGGGGTCCTTGGAGGCCGATGCTGTCTTTATCTGCTTCTGTCCTGACCCAGAAGCATGGGTGTTGGAAGGCACGGTGTCGAGGTGATTAGCTTTAGACTCAGACTGGGTTTCAGTCCCAGGGCTGCTGCAAATTGTGGAAACCTTAAGTTTACTGAGCATGCTTTCTGCATCTTCTTCTGTAAAAATAGAAACAACATTGCCTCCTTTAGAATTATGTTAAGGATCTAATGAGATAATCGGTGCACAACAAGTGTTAGCAATTATTATGACTATTATTAATACCCACTATTTCCTAGTGTTCCCTCCCAATCTTATGTTTTTCTTAATCCATCACTTTATAAAAGATTATTTCATAAGAGTGTTAGCAAAAGCAAATTTAAACCAGATGTTAGCATTCTGAGTGCTTCTTTAACATATTGGATTGGACAAAAAGGTCATTCGGGTTTTTCTGTAACATCTTACGGAAAAACCCGAATGATCTTTTTGGTCACACTAATACATTAAAAGACAGTAAAATGTAATCAACCAACTGTTTATCAAGAACATGATAAACAAATTGTCCCTTCCTTGCCACAATACAGTTTAAATCACATATTTTAAATAAATACTGAAATGGGAAGAAAGATAGAATCCCACACCACTTACTTAACAAGAAAGCCAAGTAATTGTGGATAAAAGTTTAGAAAGAAGATGAGCTCATGTCACTTCCAGGAAACTGGTGTTGGTTGCCAATGAGCATAGACATACATGGAAATTCCAAACATTTTTTAATTTAAAAAGTGGCCTCTCTTTACACCTCTTTGTGCCTTGGGGGAAGGGCAAGTGAAAGGGAACAAGGTGGTTTGTTGAAAATCCAAATTTTTGAGCCAGAAAATTGGAAACCTAAACTGAGACTCGGAAGATAAGACTCCCAGTTGTTAGTCCCAACAGAATTTTGTGAGATGATGAAATGTCCTGATCTTCACTATCCAACATGGTAGCTGCAAGGCATGTGTGCATGCTAAGTCCCTTCAGTTGTGTCCAATTCTTTGTGACCCCTTGGACTGTAGCCCTCTAGGCTCCTCTGTCCATGGGATTCTCCAGGCAAGAATACTTGAGTGGGTGGCTGTGCCCTCCTCCAGGGGATCTTCCTGACCCAGGGATTGAACCTGACTCTCATATCTCCTGCACTGGCAGGCAGGTTCTTTGCCTCTAGCCCCACTTGGGAAGCCCCTTAGCTCATGTTACTCAATTTAAACTTAAATAGCCTCAAGTGGAGGAGAAGGCAATGGCATCTCACTCCAGTACTCTTGCCTGGAAAATCCCATGGACAGAGGAGCCTGGTAGGCTGCAGTCCATGGGGTTGCTAAGAGTCAGACACAACTGAGCAACTTCACTTTCCCTTTTCACTTTCATGCATTGGAGAAGGAAATGGCAACTCACTCCAGTGTTCTTGCCTGGAGAATCCCAGGTTCAGGGGAGCCTGGTGGGCTGCTGTCTGTGGGGTTGCATAGAGTCAGACACAACTGAAGCGACTTAGCAGCAGCAGCAGCAGCAGCAATAGCCTCAAGTGGCTAGTGGCTCCCATACTGGATAGTGTAGCTCTAGACCATAATGGCCAAGAGAGCAGGCTTCAGGTCAGGCTGGCCTGAGTTTGAAACCAAGCCCAGTTGCTATGGGATTTAAGGCAAGCTATTTAATCTCTCTATGCCCTCCTCATCTATAAAACAGGAATAATAATACCTGCCTCATGGGATTAACTTGTAGAAAAGCTCTTAGCAGCGTGTCATGAGCACTTGGTGAAGCAAGTATTGATATTAAGTGAGGACAAGACCAGTTCTACAGTAAGGAGAGCATTCACTCACCTGTGCCCGAAGGATGGCTCAGTGATGCTGACCATTTCCCATTGGCAAGAACCGGGGGAACCTGCGAACCTTTTTAGCCAAGCATCCACTGGGTGCCAGTGTTGTTTCACCCACTGAGGCGCTGGCCATCGGCGGTGGCAAGTCTGCCTGTAAGTAGGACAGCTATGAGTTGCAGTTTTATTTTTAACACTGACTTTAACCTGCTGCCGGAGCATTCTCCTACCTGATTCTTGATGTGCTCAGAGGTAATTTCAAGCTACATTTATCAAGGGTGTTCATCTCAACCACCAAGGCCCTCGCCTGCTCAGTGCCTCACCCCAAGTTAGGGCAGAAGACAAAGCCCCCTCTCTCTCACATGACCCCAGATCAGTCCCACAGTCATGCCTTGTTAATAACAGTAGCTGAATGCCTGCTGGGCACCAGGCAGTGCACAAGACTTGACACACAGAATCTCTTTGGAACAGCTCTGCAAGCTGGGTTCCTTGTGTTATGAATGAAGAAGCAGCGAGGTTGCTCAAGGTCCTGCAGCTACTTCCGGAACAGAGGCAGGGTTTGATCCCAGGTGTCTTACTCCAGAACCTGGGCGCCCAACCACTGCACCATTCAGCCCCTGGCACACATCCACCTTGCGTTAGACCCCTGACAGGCGATGGGCATCCAAAGAGGGGAGAGGTTAGCTCCCCACGCCCAAGGATCTGGAAATGTGGGTGATGCTTCTGAGCCAGTGTGCACCACTCATGCAGGATGCTGCAGGAACACAAGAGGGCAGCCTGCTCTGCCGAGGGGGTGGCTCAGGGGGCTTTGTGCCCTGTCCTTCTGACTGCAACAGTCATGGCTTTGGCCGCTTTACAGTCCTGCACCCCAAGGGTCACCTGTCTCTACAGATTTGCTGTAGCTGGTTTCAAAAATGCCCAGGGCTCTTTCAGTGACATTTGGGAATCCCTCTGCCACTCACATCTTCCCAAGGACGCTTTCTGGGCAGTGACTGGCAGCAATGGGTGTCAGAAGCTCCTGAAAGCTACTGTGCCAGGTCGGTTAACCCAGTATAGAGATCGTGCTAGAAGCCAGGACACGGGGTGCCTGGAAGGGAAGCTTCGCAAGGAGGACAGCCCTCGTAGTTAGCATTGAGGTTGAGAGCAGGGGCTGAGTCACATTTGACTCCCATCGTCCACCGGGTACATGACGACATTTAGGACATGCGGCATCCCTGTATCTTTTAGAGTCTGGCCGTCCCACTACGCTGTGAGCAGCTTGAATCCAGATATTGTGAATGACTTATTTGTATACTCAGTGCCTAATGGGTAGATATGTTTTTAATTGAATTAATTTACATCTTTGCTACTAAGTCCATAGTACACTCCCACGTCAACCCAGTTATCTCCATGACCAATTCAACTTCCCTCTGGAACTCTGTTCAGAAGGCTACAGCCAGAGGTTGACATCAAAGTGCTTTGCTAATACAGAAACAATGATAAATTGATTTCTGAAGGGAAGATGATAATTGCAAATCCATTTAATTCTTCAATAATTTGAATAAGTTATGGAGCTAATTGTCTCCCATTTTTTATATGTAGCATGGGATTACTTATCTCCCCGGGTGCTGTGAGCATCAGATGAGATCATGCCTGTAAAGCATGTGACAAAATGCCTGAAGGAGAGTAAGTGCTTGATAAAGGGTCAAGCAGGGCCAGTTCTAGGGCAAGGTGAAGAGACACATGTCTTAGGTGCAAATTTTAAGGAGGCATCAAAAACTCAGTAATTGAGAGAAATTGTTTTTTAAAATTAGGGTGGCTGTGACAAACTGTCGCACACTGGGTGATTTAAAGACATGAATGTATTGTCTCAGTTCTGGAAGCTAGAAGTCCACAGTCTGCGTGTAAGCAGGGCCAAGCTCCTTTGGAAGTCTCTAGGAGAGGGTCCTTCCTGTCTCTTCTAGCTTCTGGAAGCCCCAGGCATTGCTGGGTTTGTGGGCACATCACTGCAGTCAGCGCCACGGTCTTCACTCGACCCTCTTCTTGCTGTGTCCTTGCCTCCTCTTATAAATCATATTGGACTGAAGCCGCTCCACTCCAGCAGGACCTCATCGTAGCTACTTATATGTACAGTAATAACTCTACTTCCAAATAAGGTCTCGTTCTGAGGTCCTCGGAGTTAGAACTTTGGAGGGGACGAAATTCAACCCATGACAATGATATTTTAAATTATCAAGCAAAACATCAAAATGTAAAAAAAAAAAAAAAAAAAAAAAAACCGGAGAAGCAGGATTCCACTCTGCATTTGCACTCCCCTGCTTCGCTGTCCTCACCCTAACCCAGCAGGATGCTGTCTTTATTCAAACTGAGCTGTGCAGTTGTCAGTATTGTTTTAAGATGCTCTAGAAGATATTGTAGGAAGTAGGAGAGGGAAAGCCTTCTATGGAATTCTAATGGAATAGAAGAGAAAAATAGAGAAAGAGAAACAGAGCCCCGACAGCTGTCAGCCAGTTGCTAGCCTAGTTGTTCCCAGCCAGGCTGTGGTGTGGCTCTGCCGAGCATATGCAGCGTTCCAGGGCGCCACCATCCGTGATTCCTCTGTCTGTGCTGGAACAAGACAAAAACTAGGCCACCAACTTGTCATGCCTGAATAGAGAAATAAACAGTGACGGGGGCAACCCAACCACCATCTCTCCTGGTTAACCCGAGAGGCTACTGCTACTTCTCCAGGACCGCCGCACCCCACCCCCACCCCAGCACTGCTGATTTGAACCACTGCTGTGTTCCTGGTGATATTTGGCTGGCACCACAAAAGGAATAGTTGCAGCAGAATGTGATAGTGAGCAAGGTACAAAGAAAGTGTTGCTGGAGCCCAGAGAGACACAGGTTCTGTTCTGGCACCTCTGAGATGGCACCACAGAGGAGAGGGGCTTTAGCTGGCCTGGAAGAATGATTTCAACTGCATGCAGAAGGGAGCACTGTGGAGGCCAAAGCATGGAGTTGTGAAGTACAGCGTGCACCTCCACAGGGCATGGTCTTTCCCAGGACAGCTCCACCCCCATATCTCCCTGGACAGACTTCCCATTTCTTCCTGGCCAGCCCTCGTAGCCATTGACTCATTGCTTGTTGTGTTCAGTCAGTAAGTCTTGTCTGACTCTTTGGAACCCCATAGACTATAGCATGCCAGGCTCCTCTGTCCTCCACTGTCTCCAGGAATTTACTCAAATTCGTGTCCATTGCGTCAGTGATGCTATCTAACCATCTCATCCTCAGTCTCCCCCTTCTCCTCCTGCCCTCAATCTTTCCCAGCATCAGGGTCTTTTCCAGTGAGTTGGCTCTTCACATCAGGTGGCCAATACTGGAGCCTCAACATCAGTCCTTCCAATGAATATTCAGTGTTGATTTCCTTTAGGATTGACTAGTTTGACCTCCTTGCAGTCCAAGGGACTCTCAAGAGTCTTCTTGAGTACCACAGTTCAAAAGCATCAATTCTTTGTCACTCAGTCTTCTTTATGGTCCAACTTTCACACCCGTACTTGACTACTGTTACGTCATATGACTTGTATGTCATATCTTATGTCATAGCATTGATCACACCGTGTTGTGATGGGCTGCTTTCTCCTGCATTTCAGTTGTGAGCTCTTTGTAGGCAGGGACTTCAGGTCCTCAGTCCCGAGCACAGCACCCTATGCATCAATGTTCAATACCTGTTTTGAAGAAGGTGAGCTAGTGAGTCTTCCCATGCACTTAGATACTAGGATATATAAAATGAAATGGTGAAAGATGAACATGAAAATTGTTAAAGATTGGAGTCAGCTTGGAGAGGACCTTGTTTTCCAAACAGGAATTTAAATTTCATTAGGTTAGCAACTGGGAGTCATTGAGATATTTGGGGGAAGATCACCTTGATGCCATTACTGATCAAATGAAATGGATAACATGCAGGGGTGAGAAGTAAGACAAGAAGTCCAGGTAAAATGCTACTACAATAGTCTGGGCAAGATAGGATAAGAACCTGCAAGAGGATGGTTCCCGTGAAGATTGAAGCTCAGAGGATTAAGGGGGAAATGTAACAAAGAATGCAAAGAATGTGAAGGTTTATTAGATATTTGGAATATTTAAAACCTAATTCTTCTGGCTTTTCTGGCATGATTAGGATTGAAGCTGGTGTCTTTTTAATAATGTTTCACTTGAGCTAATGTTAAATTGACTTATGTGTACTAAACACATGCATTGTAGGCAGGATAGTGGTCCCCTCAGAGATATCCATGTTCTAATTCCTGAAACTTGAGACTATGTTAGGCTACAGGCAGAGGGAAATTGAGATTGCTAAACAGGTGATTTAAAATGGGAGAAGTTGCCTGGATTATCCAGGCGGGCCCAATGTGGTCACAAAGGTCCTTGTAAGTGGAAGAGGAAGGCAGAAAAGAGAGGACCAGTAGACATGGCGATTTAAGAAGGATTTGGCCTGATGCCACTAACTTTGAAGATGGAGAAAGGGGCCAGGAGCCCGGGAATGCTGGCAACCTCTAGAGGCTGGAAAGGCAAGGGAGCAGACTGTCCTCTACAGTCTCTAGAAGAAATACAGCCCAATGAATAACTTGATTTTAGTCCAGGGAGACATATTTCAGACTTCTGACCTTTGTTGTTGTTCAGTCACTAAGTCGTGTCCAACTCTTTGCAACCCCATGGACAATAGCAAGCCAGGCTCCTCTGTCCTCCACTATCTCCTGGAGTTTGCTCACATTCATGTCCATTGAGTCAGAGATGCTGTCTAACCATCTCTTCCTTTGCCTCCCCTGTCTCCTTTTGCCTTCAATCTTTCCCAGTATCAGGGTCTTTTCCAATGAGTTACCTCTTTGCACCAGGTAACCAAAGTATTGGAGCTTCAGCATCAGTCCTTCCAGTAAATATTCAGCGTTGATTTTCTTTAAGATTAACTGGTTTGATCTTGCAGTCCAAGGGACTCTCCAGAGTCTTCTCTGGCACCGCAATTTGAAAGCATTAGCCCAAGGAGACATACTTCAGACTTATAACATACAGAACTATAAAATAATAAATGTGTGTTCTTTTAAGCCACTGACTTTGTGGAAAATTGTTACAGCAGCTAAAGGAAACCCATACAATACCCTTCCCAGGGGGCTGGACAGAGGATGCTGGTGACTCAGTCAGACAGTAAATCTTTCTACAAATGAATCACAAGCTGAGTGCTAAAGAGATGAATATTTATTTCAAATGCACTTCATTTCTCATTCTTTTTTTTTTTTTTTAAATTGATTTGGCTCCATCAGGTCTTTGTTGCAGCATGCAGCTTCTTCATTGCTGTGCACGGGCTTCTCTCTAGTTGTACCAGGGCTCAGTAGTTGCAGCACGTGGACTTAATTACCCAGCAGCATGTGGGGTCTTAGTTCCCTGACCAGGGATTGAACCTATGTCCCCTGCATTGGAAGGCAGATTCTTAACCACTGAACAACTGGGAAGTCCCTCATTTCTCATTCCTGAAGGGATCTGTCGTGGGGCTGGAAAGTCATCTGTTTCAAGCTAGTCAATGTGGCTTAGTTATTCTCTAGCCTTTCGAATTTCTTCTTTACACTTGCATTGCCCTCATCATTTGGGGAGTAGATTTTCTAAAGATCCCTCCTGCCAACAGCAATTGAGTCAGTGGTAGAAATTTGTGAAGTCACTCAGTTGTGTCCGACTCTTTGCGACCTCATGGACTATAGCCTACCAGGCTTCTCCATCCATGGGATTCTCCAGGCAACAATACCGGAGTGGGTTACCATTTCCTTCTCCAGGGGATCTTCCCGACCCAGGGATCGAACCCAGGTCTCCCACATTGGAGGCAGACGCTTTAACCTCTGAGCCACCAGGGAAGCCCCCTTATATGTGACAGGTGTGTATATAAGACATTATACTGAGGTATCGGGAGATGAAGTAACTAACTTGAGAGCAGGGAAGAGTACTCCAGTGCTTGTGACATGAGGACATATATACATGTCCTCATTAAACTCTATAAAAATCCCGTGAAGTGGGCGTCATTTTCTACATGTTATAGAGGCTCGGCAGTAAAGAATCTGCCTGTCAATGCAGGAAGTTTGCAGGAGATGCAGGTCCAATCCCTGGCTTGGAAAGATCCCCTGGAGCAGGAAATGGCAACCCACTCCAATATTCTTGCTTGGGAAATCCCAGGGACAGAGGAGCCAGGCAGGCTGCAGTCCATGGGCTTTCAAAAAGAGTCAGACACGACTGAGCAGTCACACACACATAGACAAATATAGTAAGTCCCTTACACACAAGTTGTAAACTCTCAAAGATGTGAACATGCATCTGGTTCCAGCAAGAAACCAGAAACTGTGCCATGAAATTGCAGCTTGCCCTCCATCTCCTATTGCTCTACTATCTTTCAGCTCTACTATTTCCCGCCTCCTCTCCCTCCTCCAGCCAGTAATTCTTCTTGCCTCTTCACTCAAAGCCAGCCCTTGTATGCCAGCTGCTGTACTATACTATTGTGCTTTTCAAGGTAGTGGACTGTAAGATTTTAAAAGCTTTCTTTATTTTTGTTTTGTATTTATTATTAGTGTGAAAATTATGATAAACCTATTACAGTACAGTATTATATAGCCTATTGTGTTAGTTGGGTACATATTGGACTTACGAACGTGCACTCAGAAAGGAACTCATTTGTAGGTAGGGGACTTACTGTAAACTGAAGCTAATAAAAAGAAGCCAAGATTCAAACCCAGGTCTCTAGGGCTTCAAACCCATGGTTTTCACCACTTCGTCAAGCAGAATCTCAGTCTACACTATCTGAAAACAGTACCCTACCAGAATCTCTGGAGGAAGTCTGTATCAGGTAACAAGAAGCCCCCATTTTCTGTCCACAGTGTGCAGCTGTGTGCATGGAGTGTGCAACGGTGGAATACACGGTGATGGGACCTGTGAGTGCTACTCTGGGTACACTGGCCGCAACTGTGATGAGCGTAAGTATTGCTAGTTTCCTTTATTCCACTGGGCTTCCCTGGTGGCTCAGATGATAAAGAATCTACCCTCAATGCAGGAGACCTGGGTTTGATCCCTGGGTCAGGAAGATCCCCTGGAGAAGAGAATGGCTACCAACTCCAGTATTCTTGCCTAGAGAATTCCAGGGACAGAAGAGCCTGGTGGGCTATAATCCATGGGGTCGCAAAAAGTAGGACATCACTGACTGACTAACGGTTAATATATCACACAAATCAAATACACAGATGTATGCATTTCACATGTGTGTTCATGTACTGGGGCCCTAGGTGGGTGATGTGCATCAAATGTTTTGCTGGAATATTGTCAAAAATTTAAAAAGAAAGCGGACAAAAAGAGAGGGAGGGAGAGGGGGAGAGGTGGGGAAGAAGAAGAGGGGAGAGATGGTCTGGAAGATGGGAAGTCCCGGAAGGTTTGGGAGCAACACAGTGGCATGGCTGTAGCCACATTTTAGGAAGGCCCAAGCTGGTAGCAGTGAAGATGGGGTGGAGAGGAAGACGCTGGGGCCACTGCAGCCAGTTAGGTCCCTTGTAAGGGAGATGAGGCATGTTCTCACTTATAGGTCTCAAAGGCAGAGCGCATCAGCAAGAAATGGAGGCTCACCAAGGTTAAATGATTCACCAAAGTTCACAAAATAATGAAGGGCTGGGTGGTACTCAAGTCACTGAAATTCTCTACACAATTGGTCCCCTTGGGCTCAAGCAAGAGATAGAGGTCACAGGGTGATGCAACAAGGGAAGTTTAATGTAAAGAATTAGTAATAGGAGAGTGACTATAAACACACAGATTAAACCACAGGGCTAATGGGACATAACAGCCATTCCCAAGACTGGGTTCAAATTGTGTTGGAGAAGGTATGGTGGCAGCCCGCTTGATAGAAGAGAAGTTTGCTGATTTGCCAAACCAGCATGGGAGTGCAGTCACCCAGCAACATCTGCCAGGGCACCGACGAGCCAAGGCTGAAGGGCACGGAAACACCAAGGACACTGTGACCTGAGAATTTGAGGATGCTCTGGCTTAACACGGCAGAGGTTTATTTCTTACTCAGGTAGCAGTCCGATGTGGGTGTTCCTGGCTGATACCAGCTCCCACCGCATGGTGTTTAGGGATCCAGAGCTTTCCACTGTGTGTGTCTGTCAGTCTATAGAACCTCAGAATGCTCTGCTTTGAGCCACAGAAGGAGGGACAGAGTGTAGAGAAAGATCTGCTTATAAAGTCTAGAATGATACATATGATGCCCAATATTCCATCAATGTAAGCAAGTCGTATAATCCCACCTGGATGCAAAGGGGGGGAGGGGGGTTGAAAATGTGATTCTGAAAAGGGCAGCCCCTTCCCAACCACAATTTGACTTTATAGAAGAGGTGAAGGGATATTCTCTACGAATTTTTTAAATTTTAATCTTAACTGAAGGATAATTGCTTTACAATATTGTGTTGGTTTCTGCTGCACATCAGCATGCATCAGCCATAGGTATACATATCTCCCCTCCCTTCTGAGCCTCCCTCCCACCTCCCACCCCATTGCACCCCTCCAGGTTGTCACAAAGCACCAGGTTTGAGCTCCCTGCATCATATAGCAAATTCCCGCTGGCTCTATTTTACTTACAGTAATATGTCTGTCTCCATGCTGCTCTCTCCATGAGCTCTGCCGCCTCCTTCCCCAGCGTGTCCACAGGTCAGTTCTCTCTGACCGCGTCTCCACTGCTGCCCTGCAAATAGGTTTATCAGTACCATCTTTCTAGATTCTATATATATGCATTAATATACGATATTTGTTTTCCTCTTTCTCACTTGCTTCACTCTGTATAATAGGCTCTAGATTCATCCATCTCGTTAGAACTGACTCAGATGCATTCCTTTTTATGGCTGAGTAATATCCCATTATACATATGTACCACAGCTTCTTTACCCATTCATCTGTTGATGGATATCTAGGTTGCTTCCATGTCCTAGCTATTATAAATTAGAATACTTCCTAACACCATACACAAAGATAAACTCAAAATGGATTAAAGACCTAAATGTAAGACTCTCTCAGAATTTTTGATTCAGATAGCCAGTACTGGGAGACAAATGTGTACCTCACATTTGTGCACATCTTGAGAGTCATTACTTTGCCGACAAAGGTCCGTAGTCATGTATGGATGTGAGAGTTGGACTATAAAGTTGAGCGCTGAAGAATTGATGCTTTTGAACTGTGGTGTTGGAGAAGAGTCTCTTGAGAGTCCCTTGGGCTGCAAGGAGATCCAACCAGTCCATCCTAAAGGAAATCAGTCCTGAATATTCATTGGAAAGACTGATGCTGCAGCTGAAGCACCAATACTTTGGCCACCTGATGCAAAGAAGTGACTCATTGGAAAAGACCTTGATGCTGGGAAAGATTGAAGGCTAGAGGAGAAGGGGACAACAGAGGATGATATTGTTGGATGGCATCGCTGGCTCAATGGACATGAGTTTGAGTAAACTCCAGGAGCTGGCTATGGACAGGGAGGCCTGGCATGCTGCCGTCCATGGGGTTGCAAAGAGTCAAACATGACTGAGCAACTGAACTGAGAGTCACACACTGACTACCCTTGGTTCCAACATCTTTCTGAAGGTGTCTGCATAGCGAACAGCCTTGGAAGATATAAGACCTCCCTTGGGAGCAAATACAGGCACACGTACCGCCTGTTAATGGATTGCCCGTCAGCTCCAAATTCACCCTTCTTGCCTGCTCTGTGAATATAAAGTCAGCTTTGAAATATTTCTCATTTGCCTGCCAGCAAGATGTGAAACCTCACCAATAGAGGGCGCTAAAGGGACACCAAAGGAGGAAGGGGGTTTTCTTGTCTTGTTTCTGGCTTAGCACACTGCTCAGCCCTGCACAGTTTCTCCAGCACTAGCTTCCTGCTGGGATTAGGATGCTCCACTATTTGATATCTGCATGCCTTGTCTGGTGATCGACTCAGGCAGCAGCAGCACCAACCAGGAGTCTTGGACAGTGAGGCTGGTGCCCCAGTTCAGGAGCAGGCGTGCTGTTCTGCACACCCTCCCCTCAGCTCCATCCACACCAGGGGCCCCACAGGACTGGCCACCTGCAGAACTGACCACCACCTTCATGCCACACAGCTGGCTCCTGAAGCCACCCCGCCCCACTCACACACGGGAGTGCACCATGCTTCTGAGAGCATGGGCTTCTCAGCTCCTCCTTCCAGTAACATCCTGAGGTGAGCAGCCTGCCCAGGCGCCAAGGGAGCCCTAAGGCTTAGCACCTCCTTCCCTGGAGCCCCAGAGGGATGGAGTCCAATAAGTCTCACCGTCGGACACCTCAGCAACCTCTCCACTCTAGAAGTGACCAAGATCCTGTCCTTTCCAGTGACATGTGTCTCAGCTCCGGAGGGAGGAGCACTTGCTCTGATCTTAACCCAAGAGGAGTGATGGCTCTTTATTTTTCTCCCTTTATTCTTTCCAATTCTTTTTAACTCTCCGGGGCCATTTTAATCTGTTCGTGAATCTTTACACTAAAACTTTCCCTGTTTAAATAATTGTGTGATTTCTATCTCTTACCCAGGCCCTAACTCAAACATTGCCTATTGTTTAAAGATAAACAAACAAAACAGCATTTCACTTCCCCAAGTCAGGGCACGTCTCCTGTAATGACACCTGTTCAGGTCTCAGTCTGGCCCTCTTCCCATTGCCTGGTGGGAACTGAGACTTGGAGGAACTGGTCCAAAAATGCTGACCCTCTGGCTCCTGCTCCTGATGAGAGTGATAAACTGTCCTTTATCTCTGACCCCCGCATGTCATATCTTCTAGTAGCATCTGTGTTACTGTGTCAGTCCAAATCGTTTACTTTGCAAGCTGGCTCCTTATGTCAGATTCTTTATCATTTTTAAAAGCCATCTAAGCACCTTCTATTGATATATTATAAAATACTATGCAGTCATTAGAGATCAAAGTACATCCTTAAATACCTCCATGCTGCTGCTGCTGCTGCTGCTGCTACTAAGTCACTTTAGTCTTGTCTGATTCTCTGCGACCCCATAGAGGGCAGCCCACCAGGCTCCCCCATCCCTGGGATTCTCCAAGCAAGAACACTGGAGTGGGTTGCCATTTCCTTCTCCAATGCATGAAAGGGAAAAGTGAAAGTGAAGTTGCTCAGTTGTGTCTGACTCTTAGCGACCCCATGGACTGCAGCCCACCAGGCTCCTCTGTCCATGGGATTCTCCAGGCAAGAGTACTGGAGTGGGGTGCCATTACCCTCTCCAAAATACCTCCATAATGTTAAATTAAAACTTAAGTTCTTAAATATTTTAACAGGATTCCATTTTGTTTTAAAAACTATCTTATATGTAAATGTATTATATTGGTTTTTACCATTGATTATTTTGAGAGTGGGATAGAATGAGACTAAGAAGACAGCTAAATTTTGCCTTACAAATTCTGTATTTTTTTTAATTATTACAAGGAATCTGTGGTCACTTTTGTAATAATAGGAAATATTGCATTTGTTGAGTTTTTGTTTTTTTTTTAAGAATTGGTTGTACTACTAATGCAATTACCTCAACAATCTTCCTTTCTAGCCATCCCAGAATGTGCAGCCTTGCTCTGCCCGGAAAATTCCAGATGCTCGCCTTCCAGCAAAGAGGAAATGAAGCTAGAATGCAAATGCCTTCCCAATTACAAAGGCGATGGCAAACGCTGCGAGCGTGAGTAGAACCTCCATCCTGCGGCTTTATTCATTAAGATGATTAGATTCCTCATCAGAAAAAGCCTCACCGCCTTCTTAATATTAACACAATGAAGGCTTCTATTTCTCTCTGTGCAGTTGAATGATATATATTAAAATTTTGGGCAAAATGCTCATCATGTGGTAGCTCTTCAATAAATGATCATTTCTCCGGTTATCAAAGTGTACCTATAGATTTTTAGGGCTTCCCTAGTGGCTCAGACAGCAAATAATCTGCCTGCAATGCAGGATACCCAGGTTTGATCCCTTAAACATATATATGTTTTTGCTTTATATCACCTGAATCAGTGTTAAGATAGAATGTACTTTGTTTGCTTCTTCCTTTCTCCCTTCTTTCCATGCTCTTTCACTTCATGAGAGGTTGTAATTGGTTCTGAACATGCTATTGGAACCAGGCCATCTGTGTATAAATCCCAGATCTGCTTGTTAACTGACAACATGACCTTAGACAAATTCTTGAATCTGCCTGTGCCTTCATTTTCCTGTCTATGAAATGGGCATAACAGTGGTAACTACCCTAGAGGACTGTAAGGCTTAATTGAGTTCATATATGTCAAATGCTTAGAAAAGGGCCAGTATATATTATAAATTCTATAAATGTTAGTGCTTTCTTTCCTGCTACTTTATATTTAAATCCACACATAACATGGCATAATAATACATCATCACAGTACTGGTAGTTATCATTCCTGCCAGGCATATATAAATCTATTTGGTAGGTGGAGGTGATCCAGAAGATAAGATGAAATGTTTTTACTCTCTCTTGAAACTGTTAGGTTGCCTGTGCAGCATCCCTGATGGCTCAGATGGTAAAAGAGTCCACCTGCAATGCGGGAGACCTGGATTCAATCCATGGGTTGGGAAGATCCCCTGGAGAAGGGAACAGCTACCCACTCCTGTATTCTTGCCTGGAGAATTCCATGGACTGAGGAGCCTGGCAGGCTACACAGTCCATGGGGTCGCAAAGAATCGACACAACCGAGCGCCTTTCACTTGGTTGATTTCCCCTCTCCCTCCCTGCATGTGGTAACCACCTTGTTTGGTCATTGCTTCTCCAGCCATCAATCCGTGTTTACAAAATATCTGCCACCCTCATGCTCGGTGCACCTACCTGGGACCGAATCAGCACAAGTGCACGTGTCAGGAAGGCTACCGTGGGGACGGCCAGGTGTGCCTCCCGGTGGACCCCTGCCAGGTTAACTTCGGAAACTGCCCGACAGAGTCCACAGTGTGCAGATACAATGGGCCTGGACAGGTGAGCTAAGCGTGTCTGGAACTGATGTGAACAGGAGTAGGACCAACCGCCGAAGGTCAAACCATGCCGGGGTGTAATTTGTCATCCATGCCTCCCACTTCTCCTTTTCCATGCTCAGGTTGGGCTTCCTCCCCAGCCAGAACCCCACGTGGTTGGGGTCAACCTCAGTGAGCCCTAATCTGCCCTCTGAACTTGCCCTTGCCCAGCTTTCTAGTCAAAACTTCATGGTCTCTTCTATCCCCGTCCTGTTTGATGACTGACAAAATACATGCATATGACTCAAATTTGACTAAGAAATTCATCGTTAACTGTTAAGTGAATATGTAATTGACTTTCGCCCACAATCCCCCATTCTCTCTAATGTCTTTTCAAAGTGACAGAGGACTCTGAGGACCAAAAAACTGTCCCCAAGAAGATAAATGCTGACAAAATGTTAGGCAGCAGGGACAGATTTGTAGGGAGCAATGAAGATGCCCTGCAGTAAGCCATATGTTTTTCTCTAAATGACATCATGACCTTGCCAGGTAAAATTCAGCCTGGTCAGGAGACCTTTGCTGCAGAATCCAGATAAGGGAGACCTTTCCCCAGTATCTCATTTCCCCACCAAATAGTGGGTGCCTACTGCAGCCATGTGATCTTCCCTGGTGGCTCAGAGGGTAAAGCGTCTGTCTACAATGCAGGAGACCCGGGTTCAATCCCTGATTCAGGAAGATCCCCTGGAGAAGGAAATGGCAACCTACTCCAGTACTCTTGCCTGGAAAACCCCATGGACAGAGGAACCTGGCAGGCTACAGTCCCTGGGGTCACAAAGAGTCAGACACGACTGAGCAACTTCACTTCACTTACTGCAGCCATAATTGCACGTGAAGTGTCCAGTGGAGGAAATCCATCCATACAGGAGACTACAGCTGCCTGAGTGAAAGGAAAGGCCTCAGTGCCTGGCCAAAACCAGCCACAGGCTCCCAGCAGTCTCATCTGCACGCCCTAGGAATGCTCCTAGAGTGCCCTGCAAAGAATCCACCGCATCTCATCTCTAAGAGAAAGAATACGTCTCACAACATTTCTGCTATTGATTTCTGAGGCAGGTTGGCAAGAAATTCAAAGGGCTGAATTCCCATCTTCTAAATGAGATCCCTTGTGGGAAAAGTCATGTTATATTGTGAATCAAGGCCCCGTACCTTGGGAGTGAGATTAAAAATATACCTTGTCCCTTAAAAAAAAAAAGAAGAAGTCCCCAGGCATATTTTCAAGTCTTAGAAGCATCGTTCACACAGAAACATTGTTCACATTCATTTTTCCAGAACAAGTCATTCCTCAACCTGGGCATAATTAATACTTTGAATCTGAGACCTCTTTGTTGTAAGGAGTGTCCTATACATTGCAGGATGGTTAGCACCATCCCTGGCCTCTCATGACACTGGCCCCTTCTCTTGTTGTTACAATCAAAAATGTCTCCAAGCATTACCAAGGTCCCTTGGGTTGAGACTCCCAGTTGAAAACCACTATTCTAGAGAAATAATACATCTGAATGTTGATCTCCACCATCTAAATCTAAAAGCAGGAAATATGGTGCCAGGGAGGCCCAGGGTTAGCATACCAGGAAACCAAAAGGTGAATTACAAAGTATATGAATTTCCAAACAGATGAGAAAACATGATTTCCAATTTTAGATACACTGACGAATTTTAATTTCAGCCCATACTTTAGACCTACCCCAAGTCAGCTTGCATGCCAGGATAGAGATAGGAATTTAAGAATGTCAGCCTAAGTGACTAATGAAAACCATTTTGTTCTTCTCTTCCCATCTGCTGAAGGCTTACTGCGAGTGTAAGCAACATTACCGCAACTTTGTCCCTGGAGTGGGATGCAGTATGATCGATCTGTGTGAATCTAACAACCCCTGCCACACGCATGCAGACTGCGTCACCATCGCACCAGGCCAAACCAAGTAAGTCGTTTCAGTTCCACCACAGTCTTTCCAAGAGGGGGAGGTGGTGGCCAGTCAATGCTGAAGTGTCCTTGAAGGGCAGGAAGTGTGTCTTATTCAGCCTTGCATCCACCCCCACCCCCACATAGCACAATGCAAGGAGCATAGTAGAGGCTCAGTACATCTTTGTATAATCAATGAATTGTTCAATAATGATTTCCTTGATAGTGATCTTGACAACCCCCTGAAATATTGACCTAATCTGAAAACATGGTGTAAAGTGGTCAGAGCATGGGAGAATGAAGCCATTGGCCCTGGGAAAATGAATGTCCATTGCAAAGACAGGAGTCTGACCTCTAATGCACATGTCCTCTAAGAAACAGTGCTTGTCAGTGGTGCAAAAAAGGGGAAAGTGAAAACTGGGGGATGTGAACATATGCAAGTGGTGTTTTCTGGACTCCAGGTTTCAAAAGAAGGGGTTTACCGTGAGTAAAAAATATTTGCATGAAAATCCCTGAGACAGGGGCAGTTCATCTGGTGGGAAGATGGCACTTGGAGTTTAAAGACCTGGGTTGAAGCCTCCACATTGGTATCTGTCAGATCCATGACCTTGGGAACACGATGTGGTCTCTCTGGCTTCAGTTCCTCCATCTATAAAATGAGTGGTGATGTCTACTTCATATAGTTGTTGTGAAGATTCATGAGAGAATGTTCTGGAAACTCCTCTCCAGCTGTGTTATGTTTTATCAGTGGGTGAACTAAGGCTGGAACCCAAGTCTTTTGTCTCCCAGGCAGAGGCTTGCATCTCGAGGCTACTTTTGGTTCTCATTGTCACCTCCATCTGCAAAGAGCCCATTCTGCTGTAGAGAGCTCAGAGCCACGGTAGGCACAGAACAGTTTCTGTGCTTCTTCTAGCATACCTTTTATAGATGGGTCTTGAATGGGTGGATTTTTCCCAGGTTTGATGGTCACTGTGTTCTTTCTGGGCAAGTAAATGGATCTGTACACTCTGTGGGTGGAAGAGAAAGAACGTGGGTGTCAGAACCCCTGGGTTCAAACCCAGCTCTGCCACTTCCCTTAACCTTTCTGACTTGTTTCCTCTATCATAAAAGGGGAAAGCTTTAGCCTTCAAGCAGGGCTGTCATGAGGACTAAATAAGCTTGCACTCACCCATCTCTGAGAGGAGCCTGGCACACAGAAAGCACTCCATACACACCACGCACACACAAACCCCTCCCAGATGCACACACAGGCACACACACACCCGCAGAGCAGTCCTCTGCTGAAAGCCAGGTTCTGGCAGTGACCGCAGCACTGGCCAGCTTACACATTTTGTACTATCCTCTGAGAAAACCTGAGCAGAACACTTTAAACATTTTCTTTCTTCCGTATTTGAGAACATAAAATAGAAAAATGAAACGAACATCAGAATAATAGAAGTTGCGTTAAAATTTGTGTCTAGAATGTCAGTGGAACTAATCATCAATGTTAGGGGTCTGTGTGTCACTGAAAAATCTCCTTGACTCCCTCCCTCCAAAGAAAACTAGCCTCAGATGGGAAGTTGTTTTTGTCATTGTTTAGTCACTGAGTCGTGTCTGAGCCTTTTGCGATCCCATGGACAGTAACCTACCAGGCTCCTCTGTCAATGGGATTTCCCAGGCAAGAATACTGGAGTGGGTTGCCATTTCCTTCTCCGGGGATCTTCCCAACCCAGGGATTGAACCCACATCTCCTGCATGGCAGGTGGATTCTTTAGCCACCAGGGAGCCTCAACAGGGATAAAGCCTAGGTGAAAGGCTGGCTGAGTGACATTGATAAAATATGGGGCCATCAGTAATTTAGTTCACCCAGAAGAGGGATTTGTTTGGTCTATGCCTTCTCGATGTGGCAATCAGTCTATGCAGAATATTCCAAATCATGCTGCATTGGTCATAGAAGATGACCCATGCATTGTCTCTTCTGTCAATAGCCCTAATGTTGTTAGTAAATCCATTTCACAGATGAGCAAACTGGGGCCCAAAGATGTTAAGTAATCTTTATCATGTCATCATCAATTACTTGTTTTCAGGCTCATTTCCAACAACATGATGCTAAAAGAGCAAGATATCTGTTGTTACTATCTTTATAGCCCTCTCGCCTAGCACAGTTTCTAGATTTCAATAGGTACTTGGAAAATAGTTGGTTCAACAATGAGGCACTGTCCCAGGTGCTGGAATACAAGGAAAAGAAATAAGGTGGGATCCAGATTCTAGGAGAGCTTCCAGCTAGCAGAGGGGGAAACACCTGATGAGGCCATTCTGGTAGGAACAGTTGTAGTAGAGGCACCGACAAGATGCTTCTGTGGCGGAAGTGTTGGGAGCTCAGGTAAAGCTGCCCAGAGAAGGTCACATCTGAGCTATGAGAATGGTCCTGGCAGGACACCCACCTAAGAAGAACAGAACAGTCTAGAAAAAAAAAAAAGCAAACTGTTGCTAGGATTTTGCATGAACAGAAGGAAGGAGACATAAGCAAAATTCCCCTCTTTGAAGTCTTGCATGCCTGCTAAGCACTTAAACGATATCCCATAGATCAGAAGTCTCCAACCTGTCTGGCACCAGGGACCAGTTTCATGGAAGACAACTTTTCCATGCACTGGGGTGGTTTCAGTATGATTCAAGCACACTACATTTATTGTGCACTTTATTTCTGTTATTATGACATCAACTGCACCTCAGATCATCAGACATTTAGATTCTGGAGGTTGGGGACCCCTACTGTAGACAAAAGGAGCCCCTGAGAGAATTAAGCACAGAGATGCCAGACTGCCCTTTAGGAAAGACCACCCAGGGCTTGTGTGGAAGACTGACTTAATGGGAGGAAAACTCAGGTCAGAAAGACCAATTAGGGAGTCATTGCAGCAATCTAAGCAAGGGATTTGTTCAGAAACATTTTTTCAGCAAACATTGAAGATATATATCTTTGTGCCATGGGACTGATTTAGAAACATAACTGGATTAGCAAGGGTCTAACTGTTCTTTGGACTTGTTCTACACATGAGTCATACCTGTGGTATGCTTGCTCACAGCACCCTTGCATCTCTCCTCTCTGAATTGTTCTTCCCCATCTCCTGTTTCTCACTTATCACCAAGATCCTGGTGAATGTCACCTTCCTAAGCACCTTGCCAATTTCAGCTGGCCGCCAACCAGTCTTTGCTAGGGAGCAGTGGTTTGCTAAAGCCAGGGCTTACTGAGTCCTGAGAGCCGATGATTAAATTCTCAGGAACTTGCTGGCTGGTTAGTGTCATGGTAGTTTGAGATCGGCCAAGGTGGGAGTGTGAACCATGGAAACTGTCAAAGGCTGCAAATCAGAGCTATTTTTTCCCCTGGAGATTTGGGTGTTTAACATCTACCAGGACACCACTGCTAGCACATCTTTAATTTCATTTCTCTTTTGCGAGAAACTATTATAAAACTATTATATAAAATTCTGTGACTTTCCTTGTTTATGTATTTCCATTTATTTTACAACTATTCATTAAATACTTACTATGGGCCAAGGCTTGCACTGGATCTTGGGTTTATGAGAATGAATAAATACACATGTTGCCCTTGTCCTCACTTTTTTCTCAAATCAGAAGGGGGAGTAGATCTTAATCAACTACTCGGATGAGGATAAAATTGTAACTGGAACTGGTGCTGCAGAAAAGAGCCACCTGGTGCCATGGGCTTCATGGCACACTAAGGGGGAAATGATGTACCGAGGGGGGAAAGAGAGTGAAGTCACTCAGTCATGTCCGACTCTTTGTGACCCAATGGTCTGTAGCCTACCAGGCTCCTCAGTCCATGGGATTTTCCCGGCAAAAATACTGGAGTGAGTTGCCATTTCCTTCTCCAGGGGATCTTCCTGACCCAGGGATTGAACCCAGGTCTCCAGCATTGCAGACAGACGCTTTACCCTCTGAGCCAAAAATCAAGGACGGTTCCCCTAGGAAGGGATGGTTGAGCAGAGAGCTCAGAAAGGAAGAAGAGGGGAAGAATCTTTCGAGCAGGTCCACAGCTCTGACTCTTTACTTGAGGCCAGCTTCAGCAGCTTATTCTGGTTCTGTGCTTCTGCAGTAGGGACCAAGACCCTACATTTACAGCAAGTCCTAATGGTTCTGATGTACATGGGCTCTTGGTCATGTTGTTATTCAGTTGCTAAGTCATGTCCGACTCTTTGCAACTCCATGGGACTGCAGCATGCCAGGCCTCTCTGGCCTTCACTGTCTCCCTGAGTTTGCTCTTGTTCATGCTTGGAAAAAAATATCGAAAACAAAGAGTATACAAAGAAATCTAGTGTAGCCGGCCAGGCTCCTCTGTCCATGGAATTCTCCGGGCAAGAATATTAGAGGGGGTTGCCATTCCCTTCTCCAGGGGATCTCCCCAACCCAGAGATCAAACCCAAGTCTCCTGCATTGCAGGCAGATTCCTTACCATCTGAGCCACCAGGGAAGCAATGTTTACATATACACACATAATTTATTAAATATCCACTTCTTGTGGGCTGCTCTGTGTGAACCAGAACATTAGGAAGGCTCACCTGTGTTCACCCCACTCTTCCGGCCTTGTCTCTATCCCACTCTGAGCATCATCTTCCCCTTCTGCACAGTGAGAGGTTTGAACTGTATAATCTCAACATCCAGTGACTTTGGGACCCTGAAAATATGTTTTCACCCTCTCTGTAGATGCACTTGTCGTAAAGGTTACATAGGCGATGGCTCAACCTGTTATGGAAACATCATGGAGCGACTCAGAGAATTAAACACCGAACCCAGAGGAAAATGGCAAGGAAGGCTGACCTCTTTCATCTCGCTCCTGGGTATGCAGGCATGGGTGCACATTTCCACAGAAAAGGCAGCCTTCTGGTGGGCAAGGACATCTGAGACACACAGTCACTCAGAAAGTGATGTGCAGGATAGGCAAGCCTCTTATCTAGCAGGATCAGCCCTTTCTAGGAAGGGCAGATGGAAGGAAATGGACAGACAGATGTCCCAAGGAGACAGGAGTTAGTGCCAAGAGATCCAGCAGTGCAGCAGCTGAGGCGAAGGTCCTGGGGCCACCACTGAGTAATGGGTCTGCAACCGCAGCGAGATAGGCAGCTACAGACGTCAGGATGGATGCCCTCCTCTTTCCCTTGACCTTACGGGTCCTCCAGATGGGAAACAATGTTGACAGGTAATACTGGCAGGCTGTATTCATGCTCTTTAGTGGAGGTGCTGTTTGAATGTGGGGCATAGTCTTGATGGCATGTGACTGACCGTCTCACTCATCGCTGGGTGTTTAGCATCCTTTCCCACCCCCAACCACTAACAATCTAGAGTGATGCATTTTCCACCAGCCCCTGGACAAGGTGACAGCCAAAAACACCCTCCTGCATGTCCAAAGGCCCCCAAGAGGTCATTACCCCTTCCTCCCATAAGAATGAAATAGAGCCGGTTACAGCATTAGACAAGATTTTCAACAAGACACAAATTTTGCTGATCAACAGAAAATGGGCTTGAACAATCAACAAAATCCTTAAAATATCAGTCTCTAGAACTGACCAGTCAGCAAGCACGATTTCCCAGCAAGAGCGTAGACAGAGAAGAAAGTGTTCTGCATGGATCGGGGCTGTGTTCTCAAGGCAAATAACATGCATCCTACACAAACAGCTTGCTCTTTGCAAGACACCCCATGGGCAGTCTGGCCTCTGGGATCTCCCTCCTTCCTCTCTGTGCTTGTAGAATATCAGCGAGAGCAGACAAAGGGGGCAGTGTCCTTTGCAGGCTGTACAGACCCTCAGGCATTTCTCTGGGCAAAGCCCAGTCACCCTTCACCTGCGTGGTCTACAAGGTACTAGGACACGTGGCCTCCTGTGTGAGAGCACAGAGCCCAGCCTGCTGTCCCAGCTCCCTAGGAGCATGCAAACAGGACCAGCTATGAAACTGGTAGAGCCCAGTCCAAATGAAAAGGCAGGGGCTCTTTGTTCAGAAAGTATTGAGCATGTCACAGTGGCAGCCGCAAAGCGTTAAACCAAGCGTGAGGCTCTTCTGAGCTCTTCCATCTCCTGGATGAAACAAGAGCTACATCTTTACTCACTAAGATGGTGACAGCTCGAAAAGTCAGGCACAGGGGCAGGAGGTGGCCAATGATTTTTGTTACATGACCCTCACAGAGCCTCTCATCCCAGGGTATCTTTGAGCCAAGACTGTGGTTGCAGGGAAAATCACACAGTTGTGAGGAACATTTCACATTGTTAGCATTTCCCTTCCTCGGGGGCCTGCATAATACCAGTTAGAACAGAGAAACTCAGGAGTCAGAAGGTCTAAGTGGACCACAAGGGCCATTGCCTGATTTTACTCCTCATGTACCACTGACCCATTTGCTGTTTTCTTTCTTTGTGTATTTCGAACCCTAAGACAAAGCCTATGCCTGGCCACTGAGTAACCTGGGACCATTTACCGTGCTGTTGCCGACAGACAAGGGATTAAAAGGATTCAATGTAAGTATTTAAAATAACTTTATTTTATAAATAGGAGCTAAGGCCAAAAAAAACCTTAGTAGACAGTATCCTCTTTATCTAAAGTGGGAAACCTCCATTAAAATTAAATCTACTGATGACAAGGATGGCAATTCTTTTGTAAACTTTTTGTAAAATATGACACCTTTAGGGATTGTATACACATTAGGAGTGCACAGCTCAATGAACCGTCACAGTGTGTATATCCATGTATCTAGCAAGACCATATGCAGCTCCCTCCAAGACCCCCCAGTGCCCTCTTCCAAACATTACCCCTCAAGGGTAATCCCTAAGGGTTCCCAACTGCGGTCACATGTGAAATAAGATTTGCATTATGCAAAACTGCTCACTCACCACAGGAAGAATTAAACTTACAGCTAGATATTTGTTTATTTTAAATCACCATAAATGGCGACAAGGATAGAGGAAACTAGAAGAGAAGTATAGTCTTCAGTGTGAGCAGCCGCTATCTCAGATAATGTCCACCAGTGGGAATGAAACCCATAGTACCCAGTGGAGGTATCCCATTGTGACAGTATCAGTGCCATAGTTAGATACGGTTTAATGGAGATAGTGAACATATTGATTTATATGGAATTGGTTTATCTTAATCCAAGATATTTTGTGATTGTAATGTGTGCTGAATTAAATCAACACCCAGAGAGTTTCAGACTCTCTCCTCCTAATATGCCACCGCCATTCATCTGCCCAAGATGAATATGTCATTAATCTTTGGAGATGCACTCACATCTCCCCTGTGGGGTAGGAGAGCTAGTGGATGTCGAAGGTGCCTGGGCTAGCCACTCTGCATGTGATCGCCTGTTTAATATAGAGGTTGAATTTACATAGGATTAAGAAAGGTCTCTGTTGAGTGTTGATTATATAATATTGACAAAATGTCCATTTGGTCCAGTGGATTTAAAAATTCTTAATTTTTCTATTCAAAATCTCTATTTGTCCACTCTACCCATGTGTTTAAACAGCTTCATATTTCATTCCCAACTGATTCCTGGGCTCAAGATGACTGATTCCTTGACTCTTGCCACTCACCTTGGTCCTTCTGGCCCCAGTGCTCCCCACTGGTTCCCTGCTAGAGCATGCCCCAGAGTTTGAGAGCATACCATGTATCACCTCCCACTCTCCAAATTTCTGCCCCCCTTACGACCTGGCCCAGGGAAGTTTAACTCTGGGAAAGTCATCTGTACCTGAAAGAGCCCAGACTCAAGTTGTACACTCACTTTGATGTTCTTGATGATGAAGGAGTCATAGCCTGAATCCCAAACCTCATTTTCCTCCTCCAAACCACCACAGAGATGGAAGGAATTGGCTTTCTTTTCTCAGGTAAAAGAGTTTTTGCTGGATAACAAAGCTGCTCAGTACTTTGTGAAACTCCATATAATTGCTGGGCAGATGAGCACTGAGCAAATGAACAACACAGACACATTCTATACTTTGACAGGAAAGTCGGGAGAGATCTTCAGTGAAGATAAGGTAAGGGTCTCTCTGATCTTCACTCCCCGAACCAAAGTGTCCACTGAGTCGATCGCCACAGCGGGCTCCCTCTTGGTGTCCAGGGGTCATGAAAGGTGATGAAGAACTTCTTTCCTTGTTCCTCATTTGTCACAGTACCTCCCTACCTAGGACAAAAACGAAGAGCCAACACTGGAAAGGGTCAGGTGTGGGGGATGGACTGTTAACAGAAATGGGACTGTAAAGTGATTTTTCCCTGGTCTGAATTAGTTTTCAAGGCAACCATCATTCGACTGCCAGCAGGAAGGAGAAAACTGACAGTAAACCCATTTCCTAGAAGCATCAGCACAAAGCCAGATCAGCACTCATCTTAGAAAAGGAAGTGGACTGTTTGTTTTAGGTGGCCAAGTATCCACCCTCTCCAATTCAACATTCCATCTCTCCTAATGCCATTAATTCTATTTTGTTTGTTTTTAAAATAATTTTTTGTGACTTTACTGAGCTGAAGGACACATGGTCAATCAACAGAGAGTCATGGTGGGGGATGGGGTTGGGGGGTGGTTATGACCTATCTGGTTGCATTTCACCAAATATCAATAGTTGATAGACCAGTGAGCACTTAGTACATGCGGGATACTGGAGTAGATCTCTATTTGTGATATTTAAGGCTCACAACAATCCCGTGGACATTTTTCCAGTGGGAAAACTAAAAGGTCACACAGTAAGGGCCAAAGGCAGGATTCAAACTCAGGTCTACCTGATCCCAAAACATGAATCATTGTAACTTTTTTTGGCTGCCCTGGGTTTTTGTTGCAGTGTGGGGGATCTTTGTCATGACACACAGAGTTCCCGTCATTGCGATGTGCAGGTTTAGTTGCCCTGCAACATGTGGGGTCTTAGTTCCCCAACCAGAGATCAAACTTGAACCCTTTGCATTAGACGGCTGATTCTTGACCTCTGGATCCCCAGGGAAGTCCCCCAAAGCCTGAACCCTTAACCAGTATGTTGTATTGTGTGTATAAGGATGGATGGATGGGTGGATGGATGAAGATGTAGTTTCCTTTCTCACAAGGACATGTACTCATCCATTTACCTATTCATCCGGCACATACTTTTTATTGTGTGCCTCTTCTGTCCAAAACACTAAAGTAGGTATGTAATGAGTTTACAATAAATTGAAGAGTTTGGGGTCCCTTTGTAGCTTGCCATCTTTTGGGGGGAGACTACACAGTAATTCCTTATTCCCCATTTAGCAATCATTGATAGCCAGAAGTGATTTCATATGTTATCTCATTTGAGCTCAAGGAAAGACCTGTGAATTCAGTGTGGCAGAAACCATCATCCACGTTTTAGGTTAAAGAACTTATCCAAGATCATACAGCCAATAAATGACAGAACCCAAGGATTTAAGACTTCTAATCTAGTGCTTGATTTTCAAGGACACACATTAATTTAGTTTTATTTTTCCTTGGTGTTTTAGGACAATCAGCTAAAGCTTAAACTCTATGGAGGCAAAAAGAAGGTAAAAATTATACAAGGGAACATACTTGCTTCCAACGGGCTCTTGCACATCCTCGACAGAGCAATGGACAAGGTGGTGCCCACATTTGAGAGCAATACTGAGGTGAGAACTTCAGGTAAAAGTGATGTCAAGTCAAATCCAGCGTCCCTTGTTCCTTAGAGACTCATACTCATGAAGAAAATGCAAGCCAGCACTATGTGCTCGTATTTCTGTTTTTAGTAGAATTCTGACACCAAGAAAGAAAAAGGCATGGACTGAAGTGACTTAGCAGCAGCAGGTGTAGGAAAGAAGTTGATTTGGGGATCTTTTTCATAGACACACCTGATAACTCAGACCAATTGTTACATTAATTTATCCCTTGTGCATTGTGGAGGAAGGCATACCCTCCCTGTGATAAAATTCATTCCCTCTGATCTATTTGATGATGGCCAAAGACTGTTTTGGGGCTTCCCAGGTGGCTCTACTGGCAAAGAACCCGTCTGCCAATGCAGGAGACATAAGAGATGCAGGTTCGATCCCTGAGTTGGGAAGGTCCCCTGGAGGAAGGCATGACAACCCCCTCCCGTATTCTTGCCATGGACAGTACTGGCGGGCTACAGTCCACAGGGCTGCAAAGAGTCAGACATGAATGAAGTGACTTAGCATGCAAAGACTTTCAGAACATGCAGATCTGAACTACTGTTTAAATAAACACAGGAAACACATATATAATGTATTGTGGTTAGCCAGATACTTTTATAGATGTCCACTTTCCTCTTTAGCTTTCCATAGCTTTCGATCAGAAAAGTGAAAGTGTTAGTCACTCAGTCGTGTCCTACCTTTTTACCTCATGGACCACAGGCTCCTCTGTCCATAAAATTCTCCAGGCAAGAATACTGGAGTGGATTGCCATTCCCTTCTCCAGGGGATCTTCCCGACCCAGGGATTAAACCCAGGTCTCCTGCATGGCAGGCAGATTCTTTACCATCTGAGCCACCAGGGAAGCCCGTAGATGTCCACACTTCCATGAAATCTTGTCATCAGTCTTTTCATGTTAGAGCAGCTGTTTCCTAAACCACTTCCATTTTTTGTACTGAACTTTAAGCAAAATGTCTCTTTTTAGCAAACCATAATGACCATGCTACAACCAAGATACAGCAAGTTCAGATCTTTGTTAGAGGTACGTACTTTTCATGATCTCCTAGAAAGTTTTTTATGTATAGTCCTTGGTACAATAAAATTAGCAGGGGGTATCAATTATAAATACTTCCTGGGGAATTCATATATCTATCTGAGATAGGTTACAGATACAAATTTTCATTTCTTAAATGCAGAAAACCAATGTGGGACACGCCTTAAATGAAGATGGGGTTGGTGGACCGTACACTATTTTTGTTCCAAGTGATGAAGCATTGAATAACATGAAGGATGGCACTCTCGATTATCTCCTTTCTTCAGAGGTATTGTATCCTGTGTACTCTAATGGGGTCACGACAGCACCCCTGCTTCAGTCTGTACCTGCACAGGCTTTTTCTAAATTAAGGACAACAAACAGGTAGCACATGTACCACTTACAGTTCTGCAACCAAGGCAAGGCAGACATCATTAATCAATCACAAGTGCTTGGAACTAGTGCTCTGGAACTAAGCCTAAATGTGGCTACGATCTCCCCAGTAGAGTTGCATGTCACTATAGGACCAGTCTATTTCCTTTCTCTTCTAAGATTTCTCAATAGCAAAATCATAAATTTTAAGTTCCCTACAACTCTAAAACCATCTAAAAAATGAAGCCTGGCAGGGCATTCTGGGTCAAGTCTAGGTTAAATGTGAAAAGAATGTTATTTTTAGGGGCTCCCAACTCTCCTTTCTATGGCTTTCAGTTCTCTCCACAATAACCCTCTCCTTATACATCATAAACCTTCAGCTCTCGCATGTCCTCCTCAAGAAAGGAGAATTGTTTTACTCTTTCAGTCTAGGGTAAAAATAATGGACACCATTTAAAGTGTTTCCTCTTTCAGGAATAACAGCCTTAAATGGAAAAGAAAAGTGAAAGTTTCTCAGTCGTGTCCGACTCTTTGCAACCCCATGGACTATACAGTCCATGGAATTCTCCAGGCCAGAATACTGGAGTGGATAGCCTTCTCCAGGGGATCCTCCCAACCCAGGAATCAAATCCAGGTGTCCCACATTGCAGGCAGATTCTTTACCAGCTGAGCCACAAGGGAAGCCTAAGAATCTTGGAGTGGGTAGCCTATCCCTTCTCCAGTGGATCTTCCCGACCCAGGAATCGAACCGGGATCTGCTGCATTGCAAGTGGATTCTTTACCGACTGAGCTATCAGGGAAGCCCAACTGAAAAGAAGGTTAGCTAATTATGGAATTTTTTATTAGAATGCCAAAGAGTGAAATTACAGGAAAGGCCACAAGCTTTTTCCCAGTGCCCTGAGGTCCTGCCACCATCTTGGAAATGGGGCAAAACTACCTGTGACCTCGCGTAGATCAGTGTTGATTACACCGGGGGTCTGAGTCTCTTAGAGTAGTGATCCTCAAACTTTAGCATGCTTAAGAATTACCCAGGGAGGGATTCTCTGGTGGCTTAGTGGTAAATAATCCTGCCAGTGAGGGAGACGCAAGTTCAACCCTGATCCAGGAAGATCCCACGTGCCACAGAGCAACTAAGCCCCTGTGTCCCAACTGCTAAGCCTGTGCTCTAGAGCCAGGGAACCACAGCAAGAGAAACTACTGCAGTGAGAAGCCTGCACACCACAAATGGAGAGCAGCCCCACTTGCCCCCAAGAAATGCCTGTGCAGCGACAGAGAGCCAGCACAGACAGAAATAAGTAAATAATTTTTTTTAATAAGAGAATTACCCAGGGAACTTGTTAAATAGGCAAATTACAGAAGCTCACCCCAGGAATTCTGATTTCATGTCATTGGAAATAGACATTTTGGTAAGCACCAGCTTTCTAACTCAGATATCAAGTCACACTGTTTTTGGCACTTGAAACTTGTTGCCTGAATGATGCAGAGGGTCACATGGATACATCCCTTTCTGGAATACTTTCAGGTATCTACAAGGATATCCCACATCCAGAATGCATGCATGCTTAGTCACTTCAGTCATATCTGACTCTTTGCAACCCTATGGACTGCGGTCTCCCAGACCCCTCTGTCCTTTGGATTCTCCAGGCAAGAATACTGGAGTAGATTACCATTTCTTCCTCCAGAGGTCTTTCCAACCCAAGGATAGAACCTGTGTCTCTGCCTCCTGCATTGGCAGGTGGGTTCTTGACCACTAGCCCCACCTGAGAAGCCCTGCATCCAGAATACTTTGCATTAAAAAAAAATAGGTATCAAGGAAATAAGTCAGAAGGTAATCTCTTACATTACAAGCAGATGTTAAACATATTTAGAGATTTGTTACAGGTTTTCATTGAAAAAGTCATATTTCCTAGTGCCTTTAAAGTAGGATGCTATTTTAAAAATATGATTCACACTCAGGTTTCCTGAAACCTAGTTATTATAGGAAAACTCTTATTCTTCTCTTTAGAACTCATACTCATATTTAATTTTAAAAGCCAAAGAAGTAATAATTTCTCCCCTGGGAATCTATTAAAATTCTGAGATTATATGGTTTTTCTTTGATACAGATACTTTTTAATAAGAATAAAGGAGTTCTCAGAAACCTAATCAGGTGAACTTAAAATTAAAACCTTTTAGCTAGAATAGAAAAAGTCAACCTTGCTGCTTTTCTTTTGTTCGAGAACCTCCTCTCTTTTTGTAACTCCTTCCAGCAGTGACGGGCTGCCTCACTCAGGCTCTCAAGAATAGACTGTAACTCTTCCCATCTCCTAGACAAACCTAGACAACATATTAAAAAGCAAAGACATTACTTTGCCAACAAAGATCTGTTTAGTCAAAGCTTTGGTTTTCCAAAAGTCATGTACCAATGTGAGAGTCGGACGTAAAGAAGGTTGAGCATCAAAGAATTGATGCTCTCGAACTGTGGTGCTAGAGAAGACTCTTCAGAGTCTCTTGGACAGTGTAGAGATCAAACCAGTCAATCCTAAAGGAAATCAGTCCTGAGTATTCATTGGAAGGACTGATGCTGAAGCTGAAGCTCCACTACTTTGGCCACCTGATTCAGAGGGCTGACTCATTGGAAAAGACCCTGATGCTGGGGAAGACTGGGGGCAGGAGGAGAAGGAGGTGACAGGGTGAGATGACTGGATGGTATCCCTGACTCAATGGACATGGGTTTGAGCAAGCCCCGGGAGATGGTGAAGGACAGGGGAGCCTGGTGTGCTGCAGTCAGACACAACTTAGCAACTGAACAGCAACAACTTCCCAGCTCCATTCAGCGAGATCGCATCAGTAGCTTGAACTCAGTCCCTGGCAAGAACATGGACACCATGGAAACTGGCCAGTGCTATACATGAGGGCTTATTTTTCCCTCATAGAATGGATTTAACAGCACAGCACTGCTCCTGGCTCTCAATCTCATTTCTCTCAAAGGCAACATCTTACTTCTCACAAAGAACATATAACTCCAAGTCTCTCAATCCTGAGTCTCAAATTGTTTTTCCACTTCCAGTTTCTAGGTGAGGAATAGAATCATCTTTTCTACCGCTTTCTCTGGTCCAGAGCCAATGTGGGTTAAGATTCCTCAACCTATAGGGAGCTCCTTCTTTTTCCACGAATCTTAACGACATCCTTCAGCTTTTCCTTCAGGGAGGAGCCTCAGCAAGAGACAATAAGCTCCCCATCAGTTAGGCCAATGAAATGAAAGGCAGACTGGTTTCATTAGAGGGATGTTTTCCAATTCTGCTTTGGGAATGCCTTGTTTCCTTCCCAGTTATCTTTCTGCTTCTCCTTGAAGCAAAATTTCAGTCCTGAACGATCTGATCCCTGCAGAGACCAGGGTATGACTTCATCACTGTACTAGGTAGAAAGAAAAGCAAAGGGAGCAAGAGACCAGCCCCCGCCAATTCACAAAGAATTGTGAGCAAAACGGGACAAAACGAGGTGAAGTTACAGAGTTCAAGGTCGCAGTCATGATTTGGTAGAAAAGCTCTCCCTTTCTCTGGCACCAAACAACTCAGTTTTGTTGTTTGTTTGTTTTCACCTAAAACAGCAAGTAGGAAGTGAATGTCCACATAAAGGAAAGAATGCATTGCACCAACAAGCTCTCCGACAGCATCGACTGTAAGCAAATCCTGTGGATCTAAGCCATCTGGACTAAACTCTGGCTGGATAATGGCCCCCAGCCAGATAAGTGGCAGGTTCAGACAATAGTGGAGTGACGCTGATCAACTCCTTTGTCCCTTTCATTCTCCAGTTTCCTATAGAACGGGTCCAATGCCAATTAAGTCTTGAGGCTTTAGAAGTGGAAATCCAGCTGATAAAGTCTTTCCTATAAGATAGAGGGCTGGAAGGGGTCCAAACCAACCCTGTTATTTTGCAGCCTAGAGGTATGAGATGCTTGCTCAGGGTCACACAGAAGAACCAGGACTAAACTCAGATTCCCAAGGTCCAGCTCAGTGACCTTCTTAGGACCTCTTCCCTCCTCCCTTTAATAACTTGCTAGCACAAATGTTTATGCAGGTCCTGCTGTGCTGACTGGGGACACAGTGATTAATAAGCCAGACAGACCCAGTTCCTGCCCTCTAGGAGTTTGAAGTCTACTTTGGTCTGATATTTTCAAGAGGTCCCCGCTTTTCCCCACCCTTTCTGCCACTGAGCATTCAAGCTTGTATTGGCGTTGCTTCTGCCTGCAAGTCCTCACTGCCAGGTTCCATAAAGTAGTTGTCAGGGAAAGTTAAGACTCAGAAGCTAAGTGATTTGCTCAAAGTCTTATGGTAACAGAACCAGGCTTACAGAAACCATCACTTCCAGGGCTGGCCAGCTGGTGGTCAATTTCAACATTCTTACCAGTCACCTGCCCTGTGCTTAATGCTATTGACCTGTAGATATAGTGGCCTTCCAAGTGTTCACACCAGGGCAATTTTGAAAGTGAATGGGGCTGCCACGATGATCACTGTAAACCAGGGTTGTTCTAGACAAATGAGAATATATGGTCCCTCTGCTTACAGGTAATTCCGCTGGCATAGGGGCCAAGGGAAAGTACAGAGAAGAATCTGGGTGAATGGAACTCGGGTTCAGCAGGGCTTTCTTTCCACCTGGGACCTCGCACTGTTGAAACATGTCCCTAGCTGGTCAGCCTCTTGGAGGTTATTATGATCTCGATTTGTGATCCTTTACCATTCCAAGACACAGTAGCTATGGTTGTACCACTGAAGTAGCAGAATTCAGGGCCTTGAAGCTTATAACCCCTGGCCCTGACTCAGCTGGGAGATTACAGTCATCCTGTAGTCGACTGCCACTGCCTTCTTTCCCCAGAGAGTGGCCCTGTGCGCCTTAATTCTGTCCACTGTCTCCAGGGCTCCCCTCTAGGGACTGCTCATCCTGCTTAGAGTCCCAAGACTCTTTTTCTATTTCCTGAAGCATGAGAAACCTTGGAAAGGACCTTGAAGGTGAGATGAACATGTACCATAAGAACACAGAAGCAGAAAGAGTCCTGGTCACGTATTCCTAACAGGACTGTATGTTCCTAAATAACCAGTACATGGCCTGATGAGCCCACAGTTATTTATGGAGTGAGTGAAACAGAATCGCAAACTGAAGCTGTCTTAGAAAATCTAGAAGGTAGCCTTAGACATTGAGAGAGATGATGGAGCAGAGTAACTGAGACCTTGAGTTACTTCTCAGGCTTGTAGTCTAAGTTATAAATAGCTTTGTGACCTTGGACATGGCTTTAAAACTCAGTCTTATCACACATAAAATGAGTCAGTCGTATCCCCACCTCACAAGGCTGTTGGGAGGACTAAATGAGAGGTGCACATAATGGGAATATATGGGAACAGCCCCTGCCTGTCACAAAAAATGTTAATTATTTGGGTGATGGGGTTTTTCTCACCCTGAATTTCCCAAGAGAGATTATGGGTCATTTATTTTTATTGACCAAGTGACCAGAGTCACTTGAGAAATTTTACACGAGAGAGGGAAATCTATGTTTTCCTCAATGACTTAAGGAAGTATTTTGATTCCTTTGCAGGGATCTCGGAAGCTACTGGAACTCATCAGATACCACATTGTCCCATTTACTCAGGTTGGCCCTCCTTTCCTGCCCTGTTTTTTCCCCCGTTTTCAAGATATCTGGTCTTAAATTTCAATATTTTAGTGCTAGAGAATATGTGACAATTATTTATTATCTTAGCTCTGAGCGCATGTTTATGTGAATAATGAACCTGTCATCTAAGAACTCTTCCAAACCCATTGCAGAAAGCTCCCATCACTTACTTCATAAACTTTCAAGTTATTTTTTCCAGTGAAGACTCTGGGCGCTGCTCTCAGTATCTCTATTGTTCTCTTGTTCTTGCAGCTGGAAGTGGCCACCCTCATTTCGACCCCTCACATCAGGAGCATGGCCAACCAGATCATAAGATTTAACACAACCAACAACGTAAGTGAAAACTCTGTCTCTGGTGTCATCGCTCACATGTGTGTTTTTCCTCTGCTTATGGCTGTTCATCAGGTTATCCTCCCTCAACGCTAATTCACAGGCTTCAGCTCTTTGTGATTGCTTCATTCATTCTTTATGGCTTTCCGCAAATATCTGCTGAGCAACTCCAAGTGTGTGAGTCTAAACTAGAAGCCAAGGATAAAGATGTAGAAAAGACAGACCTACATTCCAGCAAGGGAAACAACCCTTAAGCAACCAATTAGCGACCAGTTAGTTATTGAGTTACAGTTGTCACAGGGCTCCCAGGAGGAAGTTAAGAGGGCCCTGGAGCAGCAGAGGCAGCGACAGGCGTAGACAGCAGACCGGGAGCTCTAGCAGTCCTCGGCCAGGAGATGATGCCTCAGAGGGTGAGTAGGAGCGAGTTCCAGGAAGGCAGAGCAGGTGCAAAGGCCCTGAGGTGGGAGGGAATGTGACTCATGTAGGAAACTCAAAGAAGGCAGTGTTATTCAGCTAACTTCTCAGGGTTGTAATATTAGCAGAAATCTGGCAGCAGAATTATGTCTCCTGTTGGTTCACTATGGATGGTGGTGGCGATGCCCCCTCATCCTTTCAACAAGTTTCTGCTGGGTGCCAAGACTGTGCCAGGCATCATTCTATGCCCTCAGGTTTGGAACAAACAGATAAAAGTCCCTGGTTGCGTGGAACTTTCATTCTAGTAAATAAGATGATAGATCATAAGCAAATTAAATACATCCTATATCAGAGTAGTAAGTGTTAAGGTAAAAAAAAAAAACCAGCAAAGCAAAGATGGGAAGTAGAAAGTGGGAATATGGCTGACATTTTACATACGGTGTCTATGAAATCCTCATGGAGAAGAAAATATGTGAGCAAAGACCTCATGGAAATGAAGGAATAGGCACTGTGAGTACCTGGGGGCAGAGTATTCCAGAGAGAGGAAACAGAGTGCAAAAGTGCCAAGCAAGTAGCGTGCCGGCCTGATTGAGAAACAGTAAGGTCTTCGGGGCCAGAACAGAGGGACAAGAGGAGTGAGGTCGGAGGAGGTCCAGGCAGTAAGAGGGGGAAGGAAAGGTGTGGTCAGGTCACATGTGGCCTAAAAACTCAGGGCAAGGATGAAGGCTCTTAGTTTAAAAGAGATAAAAAGAGGATTTTGAGCAGTGGAATGATGTGATCAGACATACATCCAGGGAGACTATTTAGGAGAGAATGAGGGGCAGTGACTAGCAGGGAGACAGGGAAAGGGGCAAAACAGAGTTACACATTATTGGGCATAAGATAGGCTTAAGGATGTATTATACAACCTGGGGAGTGGAGTCATTATTTTCTAATAACTGTAAGTGGAAAATAACCTTTAGAATTTGTGTTGAAGTTTTTTAGTTAAATGGAATGATGGTAACTGAGAGCAGAGTGGTAGCTGAGACCTGGTAGAGAGTGGTTGAATTCTGAAGGTGTTTTGAAGGAGACCAACAGAATTTGCTGAGGGATCCAATGGGGGATGAGGAAAGAGGAAGCCAAAGATGTTTCCTGAGCTTCTGACTGGAGCCACCAGAAGGATGGTGTTGCCATTAGTATCACCCAGTGAGATTGGAAGGAAAGTAGAGATCAGAATTCTTTGCTAATTTGTTCATTTTCTGCTCCCTCGCCTACAACATAAGCAGGAACTTGTCTGAGTTTGTTCACTGATATCTCCTGAGACCCCAAAGTAGAGTCACTCCAATGTATCTGAACAAATGGATCTCCATTTCACCATGCGGGTAAAACAGCTTGCCCAAGGTCTCATAGCAAATATATCACAGAACTCAAAGAGTTATACCTCTTCCCCAGTCCAGCACCGGCAAGGACCATTTCTGCAAGGACATCCTTGCTTAGAATCAGTTGAGAATTCATTCAACAGATTCATCTTTCTCTGTCAGCCAAGCCCTTCTAACCACAATCCTCCCCTCAGCAGAAAGTTAAGCGAAGTTGAAGGCTCTTTCAAGAAGCTGCCAAGATGGTGTTGTTTCTCTCCAGGGACAGATTCTGGCAAATGGCATGGCACTGGAAGAAATGGAGGTCGCTGCCAAAAACGGCCGGATTTACACGCTGAGGGGAGTCCTCATACCTCCCTCCATCATCCCAATCCTGCCCCATCGATGTGATGAAACAAAGAGAGAGATGAGACTGGTAAGGAAACTAGGGAACTCAATAAGGGGACCCTAAAAAGCCCTCACAGAGCAGACCATTCCGTCCTCATGATTCTGAGGGAACTGACAGGGAGAGTCTCACACAGGAGCCTTGTTCTAAAGGCATTTCCATCTTCATGAAGAGGCAGGGGGGCCTGAGGTCCTATTTCACTGAACACAAACCAAAGTTCCTGGGGGAATTTCCACACTGACCATTGCTACCCTGGGATATTCATTTTCTAAAGCTGCCATAACAAGTTACCACAAAACAAGTGACTCAAAGTAACAAAAATTTATTCTCTCAATAGTTCTGGAAGCCCGAAGTCCAAAATCAGGTTTTCCTATTTCCATTGCAACTTTTTGTCTCAGCTGGTTTTAATCAGAACAACTAAATTTCAACAAGCTTTTGAACAACCTGGATCAGAGGCACCCCACAACAAGGCGAGGAATCACAGCTGCCCTTGTCCTCCACAGACTTCCTTCCCTGAACTTGAACAACAGCTGTTCAGGGTGGGAGAGCTCTAAACTAGTCTAATTGTTGACTCCTAGCAAGTCTTTCCTGCAGATTGTTCAAGAGCTTATTCTCCATTTCCCCCAAAAAAAAGAATCAAGATGTGGGCTTGAGACACCCAAAGAATTTTAGTTAAATTAGAAGAGCTTACCCATAGCTACCTTAGAATGAAGTCTTCTTTTACTGTTTTATCTGGATTTAAATCAAACCAATGTGCTCTGGTTTAGGGTTGTTCTGATCAGATCTATTAAAAGTAGCAGTGAATTCTCTGAAAAGTATTGAGAGCTAGTAAGCAGTAGGAATAGCTAGTCCCTTCTAGAAATCTTTCAGAACCCATAGCTGCCTTTGGGCATGTATACTTAGATTTAGAGGTTTAATTAATAACTCTCTATACCAGTTAGGCAGACAAGGCAATGGCACCCCACTCCAGTACTCTTGCCTGGAAAATCCCATGGACGGAGGAGCCTGGTAGGCTGCAGTCCATGGGGTCGCTAAGAGTTGGACACGACTGAGAGACTTCACTTTCACTTTTCACTTTCCTGCATTGGAGAAGGAAGTGGCAACCCACTCCAGTGTTCTTGCCTGGAGAATCCCAGGGATGGGGGAGCCTGGTGGGCTGCCGTCTCTGGGGTCACACAGAGTCGGACACGACTGAAGCGACTTAGCAGCAGCAGCAGCAGCAGACAGAGGGGTGGGCAGGGCTGAGGAAACAAGCAAGTGATGCTGGGCCATCCAAGGAGAAGCAGTGGCAGGAAACCAATACAACAGAGAATCAAGGGTGGGTAGGAGTGGGAATCACCTGCAGCCACTGGGAGCAGGGCAAAGGGAAGAAGAGATGTCCACCAGGAGCTGGAGGGATGGCACTCGAGCAGAGAGGGAGCAAGAAAGAGATACCTTGACCCTGTCCTCCTCCTACCCACCGATATCCTGCTGGCCCCTCAGCCAGACCAATTGGAAACTGGTGAGGAAGCCCAAGGTTGACCTGCGGAAGCAAAGAACCCAATAGAGAAAGTCAGAGGGACTTGAGTGTGTAGTCAATGCTAATGCTTCGTTCTTGGAACAGGAGGGCAACTCCAGTGTCCCCTCAAGGACAGGGGCCTTCCTACATGGCTGAGGGTTAACCAGAAGCCTGAGGCCTGCAGATGGTCTGAACCTGAAAGAGGATGAGGAAGGGGCTCCTCTGAGACCTAATTACTTCTCCCAAACCTCTCTGGCATTGACATCACTCCTCTCTAGGGAGGAGGCAGTAGGGGCAGGGAGAGGGGCCAAGAGTGGGATGCTGGTGGGACCATCTTTATGAGGGACATAAGGAGACATAAGGCCAGATGCAGGGGCCTGCTGCTCCTTCTCATAGGGACCCCTGCGCTGACCCCTGTCCTTCCTTCCAGGGCACCTGTGTGAGCTGTTCCATGGTGTACTGGAGCAAATGTCCTGCCGACTCCGAGCCCACAGTGAGTGTGACAGCTTCAGGGAAGCACATGTCACCCCAGCAACCCCATGGGTGTGATTTCTCATCCTTCCCACCTTCCCTCTTAAAAGATAATCATTCCAACTAGGATAATAAAAAGTTGGCTGTTAGCCTGCTCTATCGGGGGGGATGATAGAAAGTTAGCTCGCAGATCTGTGTTTGAGTTCTTGCTCACTTATCCAAGGTAAGTTGCTTCACATTTTTACCCTAATTTTCTTATCTGTAAATAGTAATAATAGTAATAGCAACATCTGCAGCAGAAACAGGATTCAGTTCAGTTCAGTTCAGTTGCTCACTCATGTCCGACTCTTTGTGACCCCATGAATTGCAGCACGCCAGGCCTCCCTGTCCATCACCAACTCCTGGAGTTCACTCAAACTCACGTCCATCGAGTCAGTGATGCCATCCAGCCATCTCATCCTCTGTAGGCCCCTTTTCCTCCTGCCCCCAATCCCTCCCAGCATCAGAGTCTTTTCCAATGAGTCAACTCAGCGCATGAGGTGGCCAAAGTATTGGAGTTTCAGCTTTAGCATCAGTCCTTCCAAAGAATACCCAGGACTGATCTCCTTTAGAATGGGCTGGTTGGATCTCCTTACAGTCCAAGGGACTCTCAAGAATCTTCTCCAACACCACTGTTCAAAAGCATCAATTCTTTGGCGCTCAGCTTTCTTCACAGTCCAACTCTCACATCCATACATGACCACTGGAGAAACCATAGCCTTGACTAGATGGACCTTTGTTGGCAAAGTAATGTCTGCTTTTTAATATGCTATCTAGGTTGGTCATAACTTTCCTTCCAATGAGTAAGCGTCTTTTAATTTCATGGCTGCAACCACCATCTGCAGTGATTTGAGAGCCCCCAAAAAATAAAGTCTGACACTGTTTCCACTGTTTCCCCATCTATTTCCCATGATGTGATGGGGCCAGATGCCATGGTCTTCGTTTTCTGAATGTTGAGCTTTAAGCCAACTTTTTCACTCTCCTCTTTCACTTTCATCAAGAAGCTTTTTTTCCTCTTTACTTTCTGCCATAAGGGTGGTGTCATCTGCATATCTGAGTTTACTGATATTTCTCCTGGCAATCTTGATTCCAGCTTGTGCTTCTTCCAGCCCAGCATTTCTCATGATGTACTCTGCATAGAAGTTAAATAAGCAGGGTGACAATATACAGCCTTGACATACTCCTTTCCCGATTTGGAACCAGGCTGTTGTTCCATGTCTAGTTCTAACTGTTGCTTCCTGACCTCCATATAGGTTTCTCAAGAGGCAGGTCAGGTGGTCTGGTATTCCCATCTCTTTCAGAATTTTCCACACTTTCTTGTGATCCACACAGCCAAAGGCTTTGGCATAGCCAATAATGCAGAAATAGATGTTTTAGCATAGATAAAAACACAAGTGCAATGCCTGGATCAAATAGCCACTCAGTAAATATTCCCTCTAGTTTTCCTCTTAAATAAAACCTAGTGTTTGTTTAAGAGAGACAAAACTTTACCTCCACCCTCTTGGGGTCCTTGGCTGAGCCTGCAAATTAAGTTGATGTAAGATAAATTAACAGGAGAAAAGCACAATTTTTTTTTAACATGTACATCAGTTCAGTCACTCAGTTGTGTCCACCTCTTTGCAACCCCATGGACTGCAGCACACCAGGCCTCCCTGTCCATCACCAACTCCTGGAGCTTGCTCAAACTCATGTCCATTGAGTCGGTGATGCCATCCAGCCATCTCATCCTCTGTCTCCTCCTGCCTTCAATCTTTCCCAGCATCAAGGTCTTTTCCAATGAGTCATTTCTTCACATTAGGTGGCCAAAGTCTTGGAGCTTCAGCTTCAGCATCAGTCCTTCCAGTGAATATTCAGGACTGATTTCCTTTAGGATTGACTGGTTGGATCTCCTTGCAGTCCAAGGGACTCTCAAGTCTTCTCAAGCACCACAGGTCAAAAGCATCAATTCCTCGGCACTCAATTTTCTTTATAGTCCAACTCTCACATCCATACACGGCTACTGGAAAAACCATAGCTTTGACTAGACAGACCTTTGTCGGCAAAGTAATGTCTCTGCTTTTTAATATGCTGTCTAGGTTGGTCATAGCTTTTCTTCCAAGGAGCAAACATCTTTTAATATCATGGCTGCAGTCACCATCTGCAGTGATTTTGGAGCCCTCCAAAATAAAATCTATCACTGTTTCCACTGTTTCCCCATCTATTTTCCATGAAGTGATGGGACCAAGTGCCATGATCTTAGTTTTCTGAATGTTGAGTTTTAAGCCAACTTTTTCACTCTCCTCTTTCACTTTCATCAAGAGGCTCTTTAGTTCTTCTTTGCTTTCTGCCATAAGAGTGGTGTCATCTGTGTATCTGAAGTTATTGATGGATGTGAGAGTTAGACTATAAAGTTGAGCACCAAAGAATTGATGCTTTTGAACTGTGGTGTTGGAGAAGACTGTTGAGAGTCCCTTGGACCGCAAGGAGATGCATGGGTCAGAGCCCAGAGAGCCCCAAACTGCCCCTCCCAGGCTCCTATGGTCTGTACTTGGCTAGGTATCCTAGCCAAAGAGAGGGTTGAGTACTTCTTCCTCAATGACTTCAGAATTCTTCCAAACATCTAAGATTTTAGGATTTTACTGACTGTGGAGGTTTTCATTGATCTCTTCTTGAGTAAGAGCCTAAGATGAGGAGTACCTCAATACTAGTTCTTATCGAACATAAAATTTGAGCCACGGATTAAATGCTCAGGATGAAAGTTAAGATCAGCACTTTTGTCCCATTTCACAGATTAGGCAGCTTGAGGCCCAGGAGGCAGTATGACTTGCCTCTGAGATCCTAAAGTTAATAGGTGGTAAGACCCATTCTCTCGACCTACCATTTACCAGCAGTGTTCCTTAGAAAGAAGATTTAACCTGTCCAGGCCTGAGTTTCCTTGTCTATAAAAAAAAGGGGGGGTGGATGAGAAATATCCACACAGAGTTAAAGAATGATGATCTCCTATGGGCAGTGTGTCTGGCTCTAGGAGGTTCTCAATAAATGGTAGTTCTCAAACATTCTGAGTGGGTATCAGAGGTTAGAGAATGGTAGGAAATCTGCCCCTATAACCCCATAGACTGCACTGTTTTGTTTGGTAGATCTTTGTACAAACTAGGGTGGACATCTCTAATAGCTCCAGAATTTCTGTATAGAAGGAGGTTTTATGTGTATGTGCTAAGCTGCTTCAGTCATGTCTGACTCTTTGCAACCCTGTGGACAGTAGCCCTCCAGGCTCCTTTGTCCAAGAAGAGGTTAGAGATGGTTATTAATTGAAAGGAAGGCTAAACCACACCTTCGATGTACAGGAACATGTTCCCTGATCGATTAGCAATGTGTGCCAGGACACGAGAGGGGATGAACGGTACCTATGCCCCAGGTCATCATGCAAACCCTGGCCTGTATTCTCCCAACAAGGAAACAGAGGCCTAACAGGTGACTGAGTTCTGCCTGGGCCCGTGTGAGCTGTGTGCTTTAGTGCTCTATCCTGGCATCGATGGTAAACTGAAGGAAATAGATCATCTAGTGTATAGAGAAGCCAAGTGATGCCCAGATGCCCTCAAAATGCAGACTGCTGTGCTTTTTCTCCTTGACTTTCTTCCAGACACTCTTTGTTCACAAGTGTCTCTACCTTGGCCGAATCAGGAGCCTGAAGAATGGATGTGCCAGATACTGTAATGCCACCGTGAAGGTGAGGCGTGTGTGTGGCCGGGACCTCATCCAGGCCACCAGGCCCGTACAGAAGCCAGCAGGCTGGGCGGTTCTTAGGCCGCAGGCAGGGTCTGTGAATCAGAGGTTGCCAGTGGGAGCTTAACCACACTTTCCTGCAAAGGAAGCTTGGAGCAGAGTCTCCATGTGGTGGCCAAGTTATCTCTTCCCTGCATCTTTGCATCCATCCCAGGGTTCCTATGGCTCTTAATACAGAGCCCACACCCCTGACACTCCCCTACCTGGCGCACACTCAGCAGTGCCCCAGCGTGTCTCTCACCCTCATTCCCACCTCAGCATGTGTGCCTTTGCTACTTCCTCCCTCAGAATGTTTTTCCAGGTTTTCTCGGGGCTGACTCATCTCTCAAGTCTCCATTCTGCCATCATTTCCTCTGTCACCGCCCAATCCACAGTGGCCCCTCAGTGTCCCCACACCTCTGTCCCCAGCCACTACTTGATAATAGCGCTTCGTTTTCCCAGCACATACCACTCTCTGAAATCCTCTTTTTTGTTTTTTAATTTATTGTTTTTGTCTTCCCCGACTAGCTGGAACACAGGCTCCATGAGCACAAGCCTGTGTCTCTCTTGCTCATATGGTGCTAGAGCCGGGCAGGCAGCCAGGGGCAGCCCTCAGGAGGTTCACGGTGAACAGATGGCTGAGCACAAGCCACGCTGTCATCCACCCAAGAAAAAGGCATTCTCCTGGGAAGGGAGGGGGGCCGATACTGTTTGTGATTGTAATAGAAATGAAAATGAATAAGATTAATTTCCTTTGAGGAACTGGCACTCTGCTTGGGGTTCCAAAAGGCAACATGCATTTTGTTTTTCAGATTCCAAAATGCTGCAAAGGCTTCTACGGGCCAGACTGCAACCAGTGCCCAGGAGGCTTCTCGAATCCGTGCTCCGGGAATGGGCAGGTGATAAGGGCTGAGGCTTACTTTTTCACAAAGGCTGAGGTTGACCTATGCTGTTGTTCAATTGCTCGTGGAACTCTCTTCAACCCCATGGACTGCAGCATGCCAGGCTTCCCTGTCCTTTACTATCTCCTGGAGTTTGCTCAAACTTATGCCCATTGAGTCTGTGATGCCATGCAGCCATCTCATCCTCTGTCGTCCCCTTCTCCTCCTGCCCTCAGTCCTTCCCAGCATCCGGGTCTTTTCTAACGAGTTGGCTCTTTGCATCAGGTGGCCAAAGTATTGGAGCTTCAGCTTGACTATCAATTCTTCCAGTAAATACTCAGGGTTGATTTCCTTTAGGATTAACGGGTTTCACCTCCTTGCAGTTTAAGGGACTCTCAAGAGTCTTCTCCAAAAGCATCAATTCTTTGGCACTCAGCTTTCTTTATGGTCCAACTCTCACATCCATACATGACTACTGGAAACACCATAGCTTTGACTAGACAGACCTTTGCTGGCAAAGCAATGTTTCTGACCTGTGTTAAATAAAAAAAAAAAAAAGAATTCCTAAGACCATTAAACCAAGAAATGATTCAATGCCAGTCACAGTTCCCAGGGAACAAAAGAAATAGATCAGTTGCTAAAAGAACAGATGTCTACAGGTGAAGGAATCTTTCCTGGGGAAGTGGCAGGGGGCAGGGTGTCCAGCAAGGTCCCTTCTGGCCTGCTTTCCTACTACTGAGGGCATGACCTTGAACTACTCAACAAGGCTTTCTGGACCCCACTTTCCTCCTATGGGAGATAGCATTGTTGGCCTGTATTGATGTTCCAAGATTTTTTAGGACCAAAATTTTGTTATTCTTTAAAAAAAAAGAAAGAAAGAAACTGCTCAGTGAATGCTTTTTTAGCCCATCTACAAAACCTGGCTTAATGAAGTGTAAGAGCCAAAACTTGACTCATCGAGCATGGAGGCCAGGGCTGAACAAAGGTAAAAGTGGCTGTGGTTCGTTTGGGGAAATTATGGATCTGCACATATAAGAAATCCATGTCAAAAATATGCCTCTTTCAAGGGGAAGGAAAAATTGCCTGACCACCAAGAGGGACACTACACAGGCGAGGATAATAAGGCGAAGCTGCTACAAATTAACCTCTGTAGCTGGGAGATCTGTTCGGGGCCACAAGCCCTGTTGTGATGCATGTCAGTCAATGCAAATCTAACCTTGAAATTGCTGGAGAGCTAGGAGGCAAAATGGTCACACTGAAGGGACAAACACTGCCATTTGGAGTCACATGGCTGAGCACGTGAGAATCTGTAGAGAAAGGATGGCCTTCATTCTGAAGGTTGGAGGTTTATCAGTCCAACCCTTAAGCATTGTGTAGAGGTTCCAGTTGTGACCACCCCCCGTCAAATGACTTCCTGTAAAATTCTGAATCCTGGCTCGGGATTCCTATGTCACTCTCTTAGCTTTGTACCTAATACCCACGGCTGCGTTTTCCACAAGGGTTCCCAGGGAGTCATCTCAAGCAGAATCTGAGTCAAAGAAGCAGGTCAGGAAACAAAAGCACCCGGGGCTCCCGGCCAGGGCTAGGGGGTGGGAGGTGTGTCGTCCTGACGGCCAGGGGCCCTGTCTTTGTTCCCAGTGCGCTGACGGCCTTGATGGCAACGGGACGTGTGTTTGCCAGGATGGCTTCCGAGGCTCCCGGTGCCAGTTCTGTTCAGACCCCAGTAAATATGGGCCTCGGTGTGACAAAAGTAAGTGTCGTTTCCAGAGCTGCCTTCCGCTCCTTGGCCAGGGTCCCCATGGCTCTGCGGTGCACTCCTGGTGTTGGGTGCCCCTTGGCGTGGTGGGTGCCCCTATCACAGGGCATTTCTTAAGCCCTTGGGTCCCAAATGCCAGCATGTGCCAGGTTGCTGAGTCCCCTCACAGAGCTCTGAGATAGAAGGCCTGAGTGGTACCCTGGGGATTTGCATCTCTTAACAAGTCCCCTGGGATATCAGCACCACTGACCCAAGACCACCTTTAAAAACCAGTCAAGTAGGGTTTCCCATGGACCTGAACTGATCATGGACTTCTTATCAGCACATAGCCTCCCCACCTTTCAAGCAGTTGTCTTCCATCAGCTCCTCCCTTTGCTAAATGTGTGGCCTTGGGTTAGTTAAGCCTCAGTTTCCTCATCTATAAAATGAGAGTCATATTGGTAACTACCTTATAAGGCTAGTACAAGTTATAAATGGAAAACACTTGCCCAAGAACAATGCCTGGCACCTAGTATGCACTACCAATATTATTATCTATTATTGTTATTCTTACCTATTATTGTTGGCACTGTGGCTGTTATGCTAAGTTCAGTGACATAAATGTCAGGAAACTCATAGAACATGTAGAAAGTTCCACAATACTAGGTATTGAAAAATATACAGCTATATAATCTTAGAAAATACATTGTTCTTAAAAATAATACAATGTGAATATATAAGAATATAAATAAAAATATACATCTCTGTGTATCTAAGCTAAGATCAGAACTCACTGGAGGGAAAAATGGCTTCCTTGGTGGCCCAGTCAGTAAAGAATCTGCCAGCAATGCAGGAGACCTGGGTTCGATCCCTGGGTCAGCAAGATCCTCAGAGAAGGAAATGGCAACCCACTCCAGTAATCTTGCCTGGACAATCCCATGGACAGAGAAGCCTGGCAGGCTATAGTCCATAGGGTCAGAAGAGTCGGATACAACTTAGTGACTAAACCACCACCACCAAGCTGAGATCAGAACTTGATGGGGGAAAAAAATGAATAGATCAGAGCTTGCTGTGGAGTCAGACCAACATGAAATTAAAGCTCCATTCTGAAACTTACTGGCTCTATGACCTTAGAGGGAATTCCCTGGTAGTCCAGTGGTTAGGACTCCATGGTTTCACTGCTGAGGGCATAGGTTCTATCCCTAGTAAGAGAATTAAGTTCCCACCAGCCATGTGGCACATTAAAAAAAAAAGAAAAAAAAATCTGAGACCTTAGAAAAAGTCTCTCATTGAAGCTCAGTTTCCCCATTTATAAAATGAAGACAATACTGTACCCACTTCCTAGGTGGCTGATTAACTTAGATCATAATTGAGGACTTTAGCCCAGAGCACGTACCTAGCAAATAATCAGTAAATGAAGCCATTCTTACTGCTAACACTGCTAACTCCACTCATATGTTACAAAACACACAACCCCTCTCCTCTCTTACCGTATCTGATTTTCACAGCTACCTCTCAAGAGGGATGGGACACCAGAGCCCAGCAGAGTCCAGGCTTCCGGTCCTAGTCCAATGCTCTTTTGGGGAAAGAAAATAGGAACTTATTCCAAAGCCTGTTGATAGAGGCATTTTTATGAGGCTAGCAGGCAGGATGCTAAGGCTGGGAAAGGACTGGTAGGCTTCCTGCTCCAAAGCCTCTTGCCCGGGTTTGTGACTGTCCATCATCTCACACTGGGGAGCTTCCTCTTCTTTCTGGGGTCTTGTTCCTTGCTAACTAAGCCCTGACTTTCATAAAAGTTTATGGAAAGTCTTTTTTGTTTTAAATATCTTCCAGCCCCCACTCACTATGTTTCTTTTTCCTGGATGCTGGCTCCAAGCCCCCACACTAATTCCTCTCCCCGCAGTCCCTTCTGGGGCAAACCCACAGATTCCTTCATTTCTTATCATATTCAGACCCCCAAATCCTTGCCACCAGCCTTTGAGAATCTCTAGAGTGTGAGCCTGACTCTGATAAGCTGGCTCACATTGCAGCAATTTTTAAATATTTGTAATCAAAAGCAAAGTTAGCAGCTAAAGTTTAAGACGATAACAGACAGGTGGGAATGCCAGCCGATTTACTGATCTACTGTTAAGTGACTCATGGTCACTAACTGAAATGGAATTTGAAGGTCTGAGTTCAAGTCCCTGTATGGGAACTTACCAGCAAGCTAGACAAATTAGACAATCACCTCTCTGGGCCTCAATTTCCTCATCTTGAACATAGGAATGGTAAAAGTACCTAGAAGCTGGTGACTATGAATGAGAGTGGTTTGGTCACTAAGTCACGTCTAACTCTCTTTGTGACCTCATGAACTGTAGCCCGCCAGGCTTCTCTGTCCATGGGATTTCCCAGGCAAGAATACTGGAGTAGTTTGCCATTTCCTTCTCCAGGAGATCTTCCTGACCCAGGGATCAAACCCAGGCCTCCTGCATTGCAGGCAGATTCTTTTACTGCCTGAGCCACCACGGAAACACTGTAATTGAGAGGGTCTAGGTTAAAAGCTGGCCCAATGCCTAGAACAAGGTCAGTGTGCAGATACTGGCCATGAGTGAGCATTGGTCTGCTCTGATAGAGAATGAAGAACACATATATAAGCCGCACATCAGAGGCTGTGCTGGCAGGAGAAATCACTTCTGTTTATCCAGAACATCTTCAGGAGAAGGCAGAAAATGTCAGACTAAACTCTCCAACAGGAAGTAGGTGAAAATTGAGCTCCTTGGCCTCTTTCGTTCATCACAACCCACCCTCCCACTTCACCGCACACACAGACATACACAGCAGTACAGAGCTCGAGCTCTTCTCTCTGAAAGCTGTCCTGGCACAGGGACAGAGATGCTCCCAGAGTCTTCCCAGGTTCAGCCACCAAGTCTGTCCTGAGAGGAGTGAGGAAATGGGGGTTGAGGATGGGGGACTTCCCCTGTGACCCATGTGCCCATTGCTAAGCTCGTCCCCAAGCCCTGAATGGCCTTTTTCCTTCTCCTTCAGCATGTCCGTGCATTTTTGGAACATGTGATAACAGGATTGACAGCGACGGTGCCTGCCTTCCTGGGACCTGCAGAAACGGCTCTGCGGGGAGATTCTGCCACAAGCAGACCTCAGTCTGTGGGCCCTATGTGCAATTCTGTCACATCCATGCCACCTGTGAATACAGCGATGGGACAACAAGGTGGGCCCAGGGCAGGCGTGCCACCCTGTTCTGCAGACAGACCCAACCCATATCTAACCTCTCCATAAACCAAGGCCTATTCTCTCCAGCTGCCAGCATGGCTTTAGTGGAGAAAACCTCAGACTGAGCTGGGTTCAAATTGTAGCACTTCCTACTTTCGAAACTTAACCTGCTGTGTGACCTTGGGCAGTTACTTAACCTCTCTGAGCCTCACTTTCCTCATCAGTACCATAAGGGTGATGTTGCATACCTGGCGGGGCAGTTGTGGAGGTTAGAACAACTGAGTGCCAAAGCACCCAGTACCAGGGCTAGTAAATAACAGGTCTTCAGTCATGGAAACTGCAATGATTACCTCACTCATGTGAAAGAAATGAAGGTTAACCCACCAACTTTCCAACCCTTTAAAATCTCTTTTACTTCCCAAGATCATTAATAACAACTCCCATATTCAAGACATCTTACAGGAAAACTGGGTCTTTGGATCACCAGTTGATGTCTTAATGTTGTCTGACATATACAATGGGCTGGGGGAAGGAAAGTCAGAGAAAATTTTCCTCTCTGGGAATATATGGTTCAAAAGCAGCACCTACACGAAAAATTTCCTGGAAAATGCAGACCCGAGGAATTCTGGGCCTCATTTTCAGCACCCTTCTTAATTTGGGCTTCCCTTGTGGCTCAGCTGGTAAAGAATCTTGCCTGCAGTGCAGGAGATCTGGATTCAGTCCCTGGGTTGGGAAGATCCCCTGGAGAATGAAAAGACTACCCACTCCAGTATTCTGGCCTGGAGAATTCCATAGACTGTATAGTCCATCAGGTCACAGAATCAGACACTGAGCGACTTTCACTTTCCTTAATTTGGAGTTACCTAATTAAGTGCATCCAACCCTGTTTATGGCCAACCTCCCCCACCAATCTGCAGGCGGCATCGGGGAGAGGCTGACTCTGCTCTTCCATGGTGGTACAATAGAAATGCATCTTCCTAAGGGGTTATATGGACTTCCCCGTGGCTCAGACAGTAAAGGATCTGCCTGTAATTCGAACATGGGTTCGATCTCTGGTTGGAAAGATCCCCTGGAAAAGAGAATGGCCACCCACTCCAGTATTCTTGCCTGGAGAATCCCATGGACAGAGGAGCCTGGCAGGCTGCGGTCCATAGGGTCGCAAAGAGTTGGACACTACGGAGCAACTAACATTTTCACTTTCACACATAGCTTTATAAAGAAGATGTTAAACCCATTTTCCAGATAAGGAAACAGGCTCCCAAAGGTTAAGGGACTCACCCAGGGTCCCACAGCCGCTGAAAGGTGGGGCCTGGATTCCCAGCCAGGTGTGTCTGACTACAGAGCCAGGAGTGGCCACGACCACTTTGCCATTTGCCCCCCTCATAAGGGCAAAGCGTCAGGGCGCTCAGCCATGAACCCGTCCACCTCTAGCTAGCTGGACTTTGGGGAGTGGGGTGGGGATAGTTGGTACTTACATTTCTGGGGCTAACTGTGTGCTCACTCTTCTTTGTAGCTGTGTTTGCAAACCAGGATATGAAGGAGATGGGAGCTTCTGTGTGGAGATGGACCCTTGTTCAGGATCAACCCCGGAGGACTGCAGCCACTATGTGAGTGTTGCTCTTTATCTCCAGACTGCCGGGTATTTTAGGAAATCCTGAAGGAAGGCCTTCCAAGGGCAGTGTTGAATGACTTCATGGCATGAGGCATATTTGCTTGAACCCTGCGTTTTAAAGATGGTGCCAGGTGCTTTCTGTGACCCTCCACTTCTGAAATCCACACGTGCTGGGGGTCCAGGACTCTTACCTACAGTTTAATAACTGCTGTCCCTGCTGCTTCTCTATAGCCATAGCCAGAGTGGATCAGATCCTGTTTCCCCTACATGCTGAAACCCCTTCAGGAACTTCCCCTGGCTCTGATGGTGAAATCAGATGCAAGTGCCTTGCCCGACTCTCCAGACTGCCTTTGGACAAGCCCCACCCACTCAGCCTCATCTGCACAGCTCTCCTTGCACTTCTCACTCTGTCCTTCAGCCTCCTGGTGTCACCCTGAAAGGCCTGAAACTCATACAGACAGGAGCTTGGGTTAAAACATCCTCTATACCTGGGTTTATGCCTCCTCATGGCTGTGTGACCTTGGGCAAGTCACTTAGCTCCTCTGAGCCTCAGTTCCCTTATCTGTAGTTAGAGATAATCACAGTACTTTTCTCAAGATGAAGGCTTACACCAGCAAAACATTCAGAACCGTCCCTGACTCAATAAATGGCAGTGATGTTAGCAACGCTGGCCATTAGCTGGTCAACTACAAGCCAATTTGTTCTTTAAATCACCTTAGCTTTTCCATAAATGTCAATGCAAGTGTGTATTTTAATCATTTCCTTTGTACTCCATGCAAACATATACCTCCTCAGGGGACCTCTGGAAATCCTTCTTTTGCACTTACGATCATGTGGCTGGCCTGGTGTTTCAGAGGCTTTGTTGCTGCTTTTCCTCTTGTAGGCAGAATGCATCAGAACTGGCAGGGGGACCCACACCTGCGTATGCCGTCAGGGATGGACCGGGGATGGAAGAGATTGCTCAGAGATCAACCCCTGCTTGCTGCCCAGTGCTGGAGGCTGCCACCACAACGCGACCTGCTTGTATGTAGGCCCCGGGCAGGTAGGCGTGATGAGGTGGAGGGCAAAGAGAAAACACGATTCCTGCAGTGGATTTTCTTTTTTTCTCTAAACACAGAAGTACTCTGGCTAGAACTTACTGCAGCTCTTTAGTCATTTGTAACAGTGGGAAGGAGTTAATTGTCGCAACAAAACCTGTGACTAGGTAGTATATTTTCTTTTACCTGTTGATCCCATTCACCCACACCCCACCTCTGGCAGCCACCAATCTGTTCTCCATACCTATGAGGTTGATTTTGCTTGTTTGTTTTCTAGATTCCACAAATACGTGAGATCATACATTGTTTGTTTTTTTCTCACCTGTTTCACTTAGCATAATGTCCTCAAGGTCCATCCAGGATGTTACAAATGGCAAGATTTCACTCTTTATTTGGCTGAACAGTACTCTAATGTATACATACACTACATATTCTTTATCCATTCATCTGCGGATGGTCAGTTCGGTTGCTTCCATGTCTTAGCTATTGTAAATAATGCTGCAATGAACATGGGGGTGCATATATCCTATCAAGATAGCGTTTCATATTTTTCAGACAAATATCCAGAAGTGGAATTGCTGGAACATATGGTAGTTCTGTTTTTAACTTTTTTGAGGAAACTCCATACTGTTTTCCAAAGTGACTGCACCAATTTGCATTCATACCAGTAGTGCACAAGGATTCCTTTTCTTCACATCCTCGCCAACACTTTATTATTTCTTGTCTTTTTGATGATAGCCTTTCTTACAGATATGAGATGAGATACCTCATTGTGGTTTCGATTTGCATTTCTCTGATTATCAGTGATGTCGAGCATCTTTTCATGTACTTATTGGTTATCTATATGTCATCTTTGGCAAAATGTCCATTCAGATCGTTTACCCATTTTTTTAAATTGGGTTGGTTTTGTGGGGTTTTTTTGTTTGTTTGTTTTGTTTTGCTGTTAAGTTATATGACTTCTTCATATATTTTAGATATTAACCCCTTAACAGATTATGATTTGTAACTATTTTCTCCCATCGCATAAGTTTCCTTTTCATTTTATTGTTGCTTTCCTTTGCTATACAGAAGATTTTTCATTTGATGTAATCCCACTTGCTTTTTTTTGCTTTTGCTACCATACAGGTACTATTACATTAAAAAGGAGACTAAGGCATGGAGAAGTTACATACTTTGCTCGTGTTACACAAAAACCAAACCATGGTGTGAAATTCACACCCAGACAGTCTGACTCCGGAACTTCCCCCTTGGTTACCACCCTTGACAATCTGTATTTCTCTACAACCGTCTACCTCATTTAAGGGACACTGAGGCAGAATGAGCTACTTCTTAGGAATTAATTTCGCTCCAAGGGAGGTGATGACAATTGTATCATGATTGTAGCCATGAAGAAGTCCTAATCATAAAAGAACTCACTGCATTCCTATCCCTTGCCAAGCATTTGACCAACAATTCCATTCGTTTGGGACTCACCAGAGTTGCCACGTTGCACTCATGGAAGGAAAACAAGTTCTTGGTATCAGTATTAGTTTGCTAAGACTGCTGTCACAAAATATCACTAATGTCACAGAGCAACAACATTGTATCGTCTCACAGTATGGGAGGCTCGAGGTCCAAGATCATGGTGTCAGCAGGTTTGGTTCCCTTTAAGGGCCGTGATGATGAATCCATTCCATGCCTCTTGGTGTTCCTTGGCTTATACATACATCACCCTGATCTCTGCCTTCATGTTCACATGACCTTCTCCCTCTGTGCCTGCCTATGTGCAAATCTCCCCTTTCTGTAATGACACCAATCATGCTGGATTAGGGACCCACCTTGCTCCAGTGTGACCTCATCTTAACTAATTCATATTAACAATCATTTTTCCAATAAGGTTACATTCTGAGTTGCTGGGAGTCAGAACTTCTACATAAGAGTGAGGAGGGCTAGGGAGGGGCACAATTCAACCTGTAATAGTATCTGTTCCTTTCTGCTCTATCATCCTTTCTGCAAACAAATATGAAAGATTTCTAATGGGGGTGATGGAGGAAGAGAAAGGACTTTTTATGGTGTAATGTAAGAAATAAAATAGGCTGTATCTAGGATTGCCCTCAGTAATGTTACTAGTTGCCTTGAAACCTTGTAGATATTCCAAATAGGCAAAGTCCTAATTACCATGAATGTTTATTTTAAAAGACAGACCATCTGGGGGTCAACATATTAGTCTTGGGGGTGCAGGAAGGTGCTACCCCAAGAAGATTAAACACTCTTGTTGATAAGGTCTTGCCCTAACTTGTAAAGTTGTATAGATGAGTATATATTTACATATATAAATGAGCATATATTTACATATAAGATACCCAATTTACCTTATAAAGCATAAACAGCAAATAATACTTAAACCCTTAAAGACGAAAATTCATAAATAAAGGTTCTGTTCATTTCTTCCCACAACTTACTGGGTCGTCTTATATCACCTCTAAATGTAACCACTCTCTAGACCAGTCTCTCAGTAAACCTCCTCCAATCAAAAGCTCCTGCTTTCCCACTTCCGTTCTTTTTTCTCTGACATGTGACCTCAGTTTGCACGGGCTCTCCACTCCTCCCTCCCTCTCTTAAGGTCCATCCACGCCACACGTCCCAGAAGAATCTTCCCAGCTCATTCTCCCTCCTCTGAACAGCTGTGGTCTTTGTCATAGAAGCATCTCATGTGCCACTTCATCCATAAAACTTACAGCATCCCTTGTTTCCCAGTGTTTGTTGAAGGCCAGATTCTTGCTTATTTGGTATGCTTTGTCTTCCTCTCTTCAGTGAAAGCAGCCTCAAGGTTCATTGCGGGTTCCATGATGGTCACTCAGTACCTCTGTTCGTTGAATGATTACATCTTTTTAAATTAAGTTTTTTAACCTCAAAATAATGTTGGAAGACATTTGGGAAAATAAAGGTGAAGAGAAAAATTAACACCATTCACAGTGTACCCACAGTCACCATTTGTGTGACGATGTATTTTTTCCTTCTGGTCTTTTTAATGCAGAGGTTTTTATTTTCCTCTCCATTGTTGCAATCCATTACATTTTTGTTTGGTTCCTTTTCTGTACTTAGCATAGACATCTCCCCATTTTATTATACAAACCATCACTATCATATTTAATAACTGCATGATCCAGGCTGCTGCTTCCTTATAGTTTGTATGCTACACAAAGTATCCAGCCATGGGGCAAGCTGGGGCTGAAACCCAGCCTGCACCCTGCTCACCAAGGTGTGGACCCTGGTGTGGACCCAAACCTTCCCAGAAGAAGAGGGACTTTTTTTTTTTTTTTTGCATGATGAAACTGTCTGCCTGCTAAGCTACTTGCCATGTGTTGTTCACGTAGAAATGGTACCTTCCTTACTCAGATCTGCCTGCTCAGAGGGGATGACTGTTCAAAATTACACAGTGTGCCTTATAGGCTAGCAGTGGCCTTGTGCATGGATTTCCACCAGGTGGATGCCTCATAACTTACTTCATCTTTCCCTCTTAGGTGAAAGGGCCAATTTTTTCAGTGGAATGTTCTTTAGGGTCTCTCTGAGACAAATCTCCGTACGGTCCCTCTAGGGTAAGGAATTCAAAAAGGAAGTAACAACCAGCAAGAACCTACTGTACAGCACAGGGAGCACTGCTCAATGTTAGGCGCAGCCTGGACAGGAAGGGAGTTTGGGGGAGAATGGATAAATTTTCCCTATGGCTGAGCCCCTTTGTTGTCCACCTGAGACTGTCACATTGTTAATCAGCTAAACTCCAACACAAAATTAAAAGTTTTATAACATTTTTAAAGGTTTTCTAAAGGAAAGTAACAAGGAGCTTTAGACTGGGGAATGTAACATAGAATGCAGAGACCAATAGCTCTGGAGTCAGAAGTGTAACAAAGACATTACTGCTACTGCTACTACTACTGCTACTAAGTCACTTCAGTCGTGTCTGACTCTGTGCGACCCCATAGATGGCAGCCCACCAGGCTCCCCCCATCCCTGGGATTCTCCAGGCAAGAACACTGGAGTGGGTTGCCATTCCCTTCTCCAATGTGAAAGTGAAAGTGAAGTCGTGTCTGACTCTTCACGACCCCAGGGACTCCAGCCTATCAGGCTCCTCCATCCATGGGATTTTCCAGGCAAGAGTACTGGAGTGGGGTGCCATTGCCTTCTCCAAAAGACATTACTGGCATTCTCTAAAAGGGCCAAACAGCCATGGTTTCCATAGTTCATTTCTTGGTGCTGTGAGAGGGCAAGGTACGAAAGTCTGTGGTTTTCAATAATCCCTTTTACTTTGCTCTTGGAATTACAGAATGAGTGTGAGTGCAAGAAAGGATTTCGAGGCAATGGGATTGACTGTGAACCAATAACATCATGCTTAGAACAAACTGAGAAATGTCATCCACTGGTGAGTTACTTGATTTTTCTCATTAGTACTTTAAAACAATTACTTGAGAAAGAAAGAAGTTTGAGTTATTTTTTACATGGGCCCAGTAATGAACAAAATCTCTCTTACTCCCAAAGGGAGTCCCTAAGCAGAATGTGAGTAATTATTGCAAATTTCTCTCCATTCCAAAGCATGGAGGAATCAACATACAATTGCCAGAAAAGATTCCCAGCTAAATCTGAATTTCAAATAAATGACAATCCTTCAGGACAAGCATGGCCCAAATATTATATAAGATAGATCTAAATAAATATTATTTATGACTTATCTGAAATTCATTCTTGGTATTTTTATTTGCTAAATCTGGCAATTCTAAATCAACAGAATAGTTAAAAGGGTAACTAGATTCCCATTTTGAATGTCATAACAGAGTTTAACCCAAATTACTGGTGAAACTGCCCATTCAAGGATAGGTTGAGCCTTTTGTCTAAATTAGGGAAAAGCAGGCCCAGATGTTAGAGCCGGTCATGGTCGTGTTTTTAAGAGATCACTAAGCACCCAGCATCAGAACCGATGAAAACACTTAGTCACAGTACTTTTGGTTGCAAAGAACAGAATCCACAAAACTCAAGCAAAAGAGGAATTTGTTGGACATATGCCCCCAGGGTAGCTCCATAGGCAGGAATTACAAAACTTCCCAAGGACTTAGAATCAGGATCAAGGCAGCTTTTTTTGTCAATCCTCAGATCATACAGTTTCTCATTTTGCTATTCCCTGTGCTTTTACTTACTGTGTCTGTCTCTGTCTCGTTCTCTCAAATTTAAGTGCAGTTTTTTGCATCTTGGAATATCTGTCTCCCCGTTCTTAGAGAGACTTCTACCAGTGATGCCCACTAACTCAACAGCATCCCATGCCCTAATTGTTACTCACAGGAGAAAGGATCTGACCAGGGTCTGGACCAGAAAGTTCCAGCGCAGCTGGGTCCAGGTGTCCACACATGAGCCAGTCAATGCTTGCCAGGGAGTAGGATGACATGAGCAGGACTACCGGACCCAGCCCTAGTATATATGGGGAGGTGGGTGATTTTCAAAGAAGAAAAAATGGGAGGAGATATCCCTAAAGTATCTGTTACCCAAGAGTCATAAGAGCACTTCACAAAGCTGAAGAAACTCCAACAACAGTCTTAATTTAAGGCTGACTAAGCCCTGATCTTCCAAACATGAGAACTTATTGGAACTTCCACTTCAGTCCAAGGTGTGGAAGAATGAGCATAGGGTTGCCAGATAAAGTGCAGGATACCTAGTTAAATTTGAATTTCAGATACATAGTGAATTCTTTTCCAACTCAAGCATGCCCCCAAATAGCATAGGGGACATACGTACACAAAGCCTCTTTGTTTATCTGAAATTCACATTAACTGTGTGTCCTGATTTCTGCTCACTAAATCTTGACAGGATGAAAAGAATCTAATTGTGATTCCATAAGAGCTACACCAAACCTGCAGGAAGGGCTAAGGGCCTGTGGGTTACTTCTAGCAATCTTTCAGCCCTGAATTTCACTGTAGACAGAGCCCAAGTATTCACAGGTACATCTCAGATCTAATGCTTTACTTAGGAGAGCAGATCATTTCTCTCATCTCCTTTGTATCAGGCAACCTGTCAGCTTACTTCCTCCGGCATCTGGAGTTGTGTTTGCCAAGAGGGCTATGAAGGAGACGGCCTTCTGTGCTATGGAAATGCTGCAGTGGTAAGTCCTCTGAGAGCAACTTCAGGACAGAATCATAAAGACAAAAATCTTCCAGTTTAAAAGAAAAAGACAAACACTCTTGGCTAGGATGCCTTTAAAGTGCTCTACCAATCGTGTGCTCTGGAGATTCTATCTGAAACAAGCAACTGCTCCCAAATGGCATATGTGCTCTGTGGGTCACAAATTTTCTACAAATTGAAGGGAGGGAACTTTTATTTGGCACCTTCTGTGTACCAAAGGAGTCTTGACTTCTCTTTCTTGCCCTTCTGCCTCTTTCCAGTCCCAGACTTCCCAAACGAGCAAATAACTGGCACCTGCTAAGTTCCTGGGCAATCCTGTCCAGGTTGTAGGCCTTCTATAGGTATCCAGAGCTCGCTGTGCTTACCCCTATCTAGGGTATGTGTGTGTGCACCTGTATGCACCTTCTGTGTACCAGGCATCTTACTAAATCCTTAACATGCAGTTGTACTTCATTTAAACCTCATCACAGCACTCGGGGCTTATGCTGTTATTATGCCCATTTTATTGATGAGGAAACTGAGAGCCTAAGCAAACTTCCTCAGCTCATCAGCTGTCTATTGCAGAGCCCAGCACTTAACCATCAGCACAATCTATCAATATAGGACACACCCCACTGGACTATCGCCCCTGGAGGGCAGGTCTTTGTTGTGTTTCCTACTTCATTCCTACTGTTCATAAAGATCTTTGGAAACGAGAAAGTTAGTTGGTGAATTTTCTCCTCACTCACTTTTCGCTCAGCTCACTGGAGTTTGGTTCCTGCGCCTCCTCTCAATGGGCACCCCTGGTCTCACAGTGCCAGGGCTGCGCCTGCCCTAACATGCTCTCTGACGGCTGCAGCCTCTGACCATGGCCGCCCTGCCTATCAGGGTACTTCCCACCCTTCACTGCACCTGTTTCTCCTCTTCATCCCATTAGGCTCATCTCCTGACACCCATACCATGGAGCTTGAACCCAACATTTTCTCTACACTGTCCATGGCCACACTTCCTAAAATTTTAGAACTCTAAAATCCCGCCCTCACAATGCTCCTCTCCTCCCAGGGAAAACAAGATCAAGTCCAAGTCCTCCCCCTGGCACTGCGAGGACCTCACAGGGCCTCAGCTCAGTTTGCTTCCGACCATTTTACAGGGCCTGTTGCCTTCCCAGCTCAACACCAGCTCTGTTCCCCTCCACCACAGACCCAGCCTTGGCTCTTTCTCCCCTGAGTTCAGTTCCAGCTCGCACCCTCCTCTCCCTGAAGGGATTATTCGAGCATCTCAGTTCTTGTATCACTTACTAAACTGGTTTACTTTTTAACCAGGGTTTACCAACTTACTCAATAACCTCAAATACTTTTAAAAAGTAGTTAAGACAGCTCTGAGATATATTGTCTTTTGGTAAATTTGCACATAGTAATTGTTACTGCCATTTTCGTGGTGTTCAATAGTTTTTAAAATGTTTTCACATACATTAATGCATGTAATGTTCATAATCCCAGGAGCAAGGTGTCATCATAATCATTATTCAGATTATGCTCTTGTATTGTCAGAGAGGTTAAGCCCAAGATCATACAGCTGGTAGATGGCAGACCCAGGAACTGAACCCAGCCTTTTTAAACTCAAAGTCCAGAGCTTTCCTTACTCTATCACACCTTCAAATGTCACTAATCAACTAGCATTCTGTGTCATCTTTTCAAATCTTAAAGTCCCCAAAACAGCTATAAGTTGCCTAAGGTCAGGGGCCAGCTTTTCTCTTTCATATCTTACAGCCTCCCTCACTCCAACCTGGTGCCAATTGTGATGGTTCAGTATATATGTTCATTAACAGACCCCATGATGGATAAGTTAGAAATAACAGTGGCTAAAACTTACTGTGTCCTACATGCCAGCCTCTATTCTAAGCACTTTAAAAACATTAACCTTTCCAACTGCCACATCAACCCTAATAGTCAGAACTTTTATCATCTCTATTTTACAGCTGGGAACATTGAGGCCCAGAGAGATGAAGTAGTCCCCAACCTTTTTGGCTTCAGGGACCAGTTTCATGGAAGACAGGTTTTCCACAAATTGGGGATAGAGGGATGGTTTCAGGATGATTCAAGCATGTTACGTTTATTATGCACTTTATTTCTATTATTATTACGTCAGCTCCACTCAGAGAATCAGGCATTAGATCACAGAGGTTAGGGATCCCTGACCTAAGGAACTATTAAATGGCTGAACCAGAAAGAAAACCCAGGTGGTTTGGTTCCAAGTCCCAAGGCCCTGCTCAATGCTGGCTCTGGAAGAGGGCAGTCTACTGAGCTCTGTGACCTTTCTGAGGGGCTGGGTGGCCATGTCCTTACAACCAAAATACAGATTTGGACAAACTTGAAGTTGTTTGTTTCATTTGAATTTTCTGGAAATACTCCTTTACCTTGAATATAGAAGATTTGAGCCAATAAGCATGAAAGAAACTGCATGGCTCTGGCAACATGGGGATTCATCCAACCTGGGCATCATTCATGTCAACATGGGCAAGGCTGGCAAGGACGATGCCCAGAGCTGCCCTGACATGCCTCTCACTGATCCTCCTCTGTGTTCTCTCTCCTCTCTCCTCCCTCTCTTGCATGAAATGAATAAGGAATTGTCCTTTCTCTCCGCTGCAGCTGTATTTAACCAGTGGATAAATGTGAGTACCTTTGTTGAAAATAGGATTGGAAATATATATCATTTTAGAGATACGGACCACATGTAATAGAAGACTGAAAATGCAGCTGGTGGGGGAGGGAAGGCAGTTGTCTAGAGCAGTGGTTCTCAGCCCTGAGTCCACTTTAGAACCATGTGGAGCACACGTCTTTCAATAGCCATGCCTAGGCTCCCACCCCCAGATGCTCTGATCTGATTGGCAGAGGTTTGACCTGGGCATCCGTGTATATCAGGAACCTCACAGGTGATTCTAGCATGCAACCAGGGCTCAGTACTTCTAGTCTAGGATAAGCTGGGGTGATCAACTTTTCAACCAACCTAAATATATATGTATGGTTTCATTCTTCATTGAAAAAAAGGTCTTTTTTACAAATTCAATATAATTCATCATTAGTAATTCACCAAGTTAGATTTGGCATTTATAGCTGCAATCCTAGCACACTTCATGTAGGTTTTCCTTCAGCCCAACATGTCCTGAGAAACTGTCCCCTCTCCCTTGGAAAGTTCTAAAACCAAGAATCTGATCTCCAGCATCCCCAGCTGTCTGAATCTCTGTCGTCTTTGCCCAAGTGGCCCAAGGTGGCAGGTTCAGCAGCCATTGTGACAAGTGTTTAGGTCCATTTGAGAAGACAGGTGCCAAGACACACAGCGTGTGGTCAGCAGCCACTCCAGGACAGCTTCCTATTGCTTCCAGGTGGGGTCTCTCCGCCTCCCATCACGTGGGAGAGGAGGGCCCTACAGCAGGTGCTGCTTTCCGTAGGACCCGCCCCACACTCATGAGTTTGCCCGAGGTGTGCTGTATCCCAGTCATCCCAGCCCCCAAGAGCACAGCTTTCCCAGCCCCTCTTGCGATGCTGTTGTGATGGCGGCTGGAAATCCGCCATGGTGGGAGAAGTTACACCACAGAAATCAGCAAGCACTGCAAACCAGGGCTTTTGTTTGTTTTTGTTTTTTTTCTTCTGGACAGCCAGTTGTTAAACATAAGCCCATCACAGCTTCTACCCAGAACTTTTAATACCTCTCGGCAAATAGATAAAGTTTGATTTCAGGCCTTCAGTCTCTCTCTTGCTGAAACTGTTTCCCGCGTCTTCCTACCATCCTTATTCCGAAGGCATCCAAGGATTCTCAGGGTCTCTGCACACACATGTGTGCACATACACATACATACATGATCCTGTCAAGACTGTTCTCTGCCTCTTTGTTTAGACTAAAGGGTGAATGACTGATAATGATTTGAAGTGTGGCCTGATTAGGAAGATATACCTTTTGTCAAGGCTCACACATTTAAATAAAAGTAATGAGTCTCAGAAGGAATGTGGAGGCATCAGTCAGTAGGTGGGATGGATTTGGGAAAGGAATCCCTAGGACCTTCCCAGTATCTCTGAAACGATATCACATGGGATATTGGATTTTTGCCAAGAATTAAGTCAGCCCCGTTTGTCCTCTGACATGAGTCAGGCTACTTTCTTTTCCTTCTGGGATTCAGAATGCTTCCCTCCAACACCTGCTGTCAACCACCTCAAACCTTACTGTCCTTGTGCCCTCCCGACAAGCCATTGCGGACATGGACCAAGAAGAGAAAGCCTTTTGGTTGACCAAGAGCAACATCCCCACCCTCATAAAGTAGGTATTATGTATTTTGTTCTTCACGATGTCTTACTTACTAGCATCAATGTGAATGAACTGCAGTGAAGGTGGGCCCCCTGGGCCTTCAGATCCATGCAACTGAACATGTTCTAGGACCACCCCCACCCCTGCTCCTTCCCCTAGGATGGAAGTAGTCAACATGACTGACAGCCAACTCTGTGCTAACTGCTTTTACATACAACCTAGTTAATCCTCTCTGTAAAATAGACATTATAATTATTCCCATTTTACAGATGTGGAAACCAAGGCACAGAGTGATTAAATAACTGACCCCAGATGCCATGGACAAGGGGAGTATCGAGGGGAGAGTTTGAACCTGGTAGTCTGGCTCCAGACCCTACCCTCTTAATTACTCCCACCACCACTGTCTCAAGCATCAGTACCTCATTACAGCCCTTATGGACTATTGTTATAGGTACCATACGCTACTGGGCACATATGGAGTGGCTGATCTGCAGGCCCTGTCACCTTCTGACATGCTGGCAACATCTTTGCAGGGCAACTTCCTCCACCTGGTGAAGGCAGATGGGGTAAGAGAACACCATATTGGGTCTGTTCAATGGAAACTTGTGACATATGTTTATATCATACTTTGAAGTTTTTATGTTATGGAAATTTCCAAACATGAGCAAAAATAGATGGAGAATAAACCTCCATGGTAGGCATCACCCAGCTTCAACAACTATCAACATATATTGATACACACACTCACAGAGTTACTGTATAGCAGGGCTCCTATAAAATGAGGCTGTCTGCCCACTGGTTGGCCACAGGCTCTTCTATTAGACCATAGACTGATCCAGGAAGACAAATATTTCACTTCTTCTGGGTGAAGGCAGTGGAGTTTCACAACTTGGATTTTTATGTGTGGCTAAGAACTTGTTATTGGTAACCTACTGATTGAATCATTAGCGATCACTACAATATTATACTAAGTTAGAGTCAGTCCGTCAGTCCGCAAATGTTTACTGAACACCTACTGTATGTCAGGAACTGATCAGAGTGCTGGAGACAGGATAGTGCACAGGAAGAGGGGAGCCCTATAGATGCTCACCTTCTGGCATTTTCTACAGCATTTCAAGGACTTGGATTCGGTTTTCTGTAAGGAGGTCTGGCTGCCCTGCTGAATGCAGCAGTGATTTAAAGCTCTTTCTATGAACTGCACAAAATGAGGACAGAGGGTCTACTGGGAAGTGAGAACTACCCCATCAATGGATTCTAGGCCACGGTCAGAATGCTCTAGAATTGTAGCTCTAAAGCATTTCTGCCTTTCTACCCATCAGCAATGGTGCTGTGAAAAGGTTCTATCTATTTAGGTATTACATAAACATGTGTGCTTCATCAGAATAGTCCTTTTAGAAAGCAGAAAAGAGTTACATAGGGCCGCATAGTCTCTCTACATTTTATTACAATGATTCTAGAACCTTACTTGCATATATCAGTCAATGGGTGGTATTCCACTAGTGTTTTAAATCATTGACTCTCTGTGAAAGCATTAACTGAACACTCACCTTGGGAAGGTTCATCCTAGGGTTGTAGCTTCAGAAGCAAATCAATTAAGACCTGTGAATTAGAGGAGGTAACTATCAAAGGCACAATCATAATGAGTTCTTTCTTATGTCTGATATAAATGTCCCCTATAACCAAAAGAGAAGTGCAAGGCAGCCAGTGTTATTTGCTTCAGGACCTCTGCTGATGTGCCTACGATGAGACAAGTCCCCTCAGGATCCAGGGTTCCTGGGAAGAATTTCAACCAGAGTGCAGTGGTGGGGGAAGAGGAAAGGAACCCCGAGAGAGCGGAGGCCAGTTGTGTCATACTTGGCTGGTGGCTGCACGAGTGTGCATTTAGGTTTGCTTACCTCCATTCCCCATGTATTTCATATTCTTGTAAAGTCAGTAACTGTCTGCATTATTTCACTAAGGCTGCTGTAACCAAGAACCACAGACTAGGTGGCTTAGACAACAGAAATTGTTGTCTCATAGTTCTGCAGGCTGGAAGTCCAAGGTCAAGGTGTGGACAGGGTTGGTTCTGTCTAAAGACTGGGAGGTCAGACGCTCTCCTTGGCTTGCAGATGGCAGTCCTCATGTTTACATGATGTTATGCCCACATAGCTCCTGTGTCCAAATTTCCTCTTCTTATAAGGACACTGGTCACATTGGATTAGGGTCCACCCTAATGACCTCAGTGGATATGAATTTGAGCAAACTCCGGGAGATAGTGAAGGCCAGGGGAGCCTGGCGTGCTACAGTCCATGGGGTCGCAAAGAGTCAGACATGACTAAGTGACTGAGCAACAACAACGACCTCATGTAACTCAGTTACCTGGTATGAAGACCTTGTCTCCAAATCAGGTCACATTCTGAGGCACTGGGGGGTTGGGCTCCAACAAGTGAATTCTGGGGACACAATTCAACCCACTGTACTATCTACAGTGCTTTTCCAACTACAGGGTCTGTTCAGTGAGCCTCAGCCAGCACTTTTTTAATGAAATAGAATGGAGTAGAATCAATCAGATGCCTCCCACACGGCAGAGGAAATTATTATTTCATTTCAGTTGTGTGTGTGTGAGAGAGAGAGAGATATCAAATGGCTCACAGTTTTAAAATATTTCTAGCTGTACGTCATGGTCCAAAAGTGAGAAGGTCGCTACTGTTCAAAATGTGGACAACCTAGAAATCATTCGGTCCCCGGGTGCACTCTGTGGGGACTCACCTTCTCACTGTGGTGCATTTACAGAATATGACAATCGAAGGAGCTTCCGTCATTGATGGCGACAATGCAGCCACAAATGGAGTGATACACATCATCAACAAGGTACGAAACTGCTTCCTCCACACACGTGGCATCCCCTCCTTTTGTTATTTATCCTCCTGTACAGTATCTTTGGTGGGGTGGGGGGAGTATTAAGCCTTAATATAAAAGTAACCTGCTTCCTTATTTGTATTTTAAAACCATTTAGAGGCTCTACTCATTCAGTAAGACTCAGTTATTCTTTACTTATGCCTGTGTCCTGCAGTGGGTTCATATAAAGTATAGTCGTGTATATCTCTTATTCATGAGACCATCTTACAAGGCACCCAAGAACCTTAGTATTAGGAAGTCCATACACCCAGGTGGGACATCATCAAGAACTGGAAGAAAGGCAACTATGTGTGTGTCACTGATCCTCTCCTCTCTGCATTATTATGCCCAAGGGGGAAAAAATGGAAAATGGTAGGAAAGATACTGTGGAATTTTTATTTTCTCTTCAGATGCAACTCAACAGTATTCAAAGGTATGAAATAGAAAAAAAAAATTAAATAGAAAATGACTCTTTAAGCTATCCTATAATTTTCAGTTACTATGTTAAGAACTTCATTTAACTTTAAAGTTAGAATTTAGGGCATATTGGGAAATTTTGAAAAGTAGAAGATTAGAAAAGACAATTAACTAATTGCATTTTAACTGAAATTACTCTCATTTGACACTTATATACTCCCATTTTTTATTTCAAGTTACAGAATATGTTAACAGTTTCTGTTCAGGAAAGAGAGGCTTCTTATATGACTTCTGAGTGTTTTCCAAAGGTCTTTTCCGAAGACCTTGCAAGTTTCTTGTATTAACCAGAGGCATAAATAAATACATTTTATGAGCAAGTGGTAGGTCACTTGCAGAGAACCATGCTGAGTTTATGGCTTCATTTATCAGAAAGCAACATTACCAAAAGTGTTTTTTCCTCCAATCCTGGCTTTTCAAAGTACTAAAAAAACACACAAAAAAAACACACACATCATGAAATTACCTCTTCTTATCATTTATATTTGTATTTCTGATGAACACAACCCCATTAGTAAAATGGCACCCCAACCCATCTCCTATACTGAGCATTATTATCATGGGACCAATTCGAAGTCCCACCTCCTCAAAAGCCTTCCCTGATCTCTACTACCCATATCACCGAGGTTAACATAGTAGCAAGCACATAAGTCCTAGAATCATACAGGATCTGGGTTCTGGCATTCAGCTAATTCTATAACCTTGGGCAAGTTACCTAACCTCTCTGAGCTCCATTTTTCCTCCCTTTGAGGAATGAGCAACACCATCTCTCTCAATGTCTGCTGCCTAGTGAGGTCACAATAAATCTCAGTTTTATTCCCTTTTCCTTCCTCTGAAATCCTGTGGGATTTCTGATATGGAACTCATTTGATATAACTGTACCCCCTTGTTTGATGGTTCTTTATGGACTAGGTCATGAGCATCATTCTTGTACGATGGCACGTCCTGGAGGGGTGGAACTGCATCTTTTCTCTGTCCTGCACCAGCATTACCACCTCACCTGACATGCAGTAAAATTGGAATGATTGACAGCTCGTTAGGCACCAGGCATCATGCCAAGTATCATGCATCACATTTGATTTTTACAACAACCCTAAGAAAGTATGTACCATTCTCCTCACTTGCCAAATGGGACACATGAGGCTCCTATGGCTAAGCAACTGGGCTGAGGAAGAAATTTGTGTGGACACAAAGATTCATGGATGTGTGTCAGCTGATTCAAGTTTGCTGCTTAGCCTCTGGGTTGCAGTGGCTCCTTGGGGAGCCCCTTTTCTATCTATCCATTGGATACTGTGGTTCTTCTTGTCAGGGCCACCACAAACAGCTATGCAGGCTGTTCCCTGCCTAGTGGGGCCTGGTCTGAGGGTGGAATGGGGCTGAAATCCAACCCACTTCATGCCCCAAGCTATACATCCCTGTTTAGTCTTGCAAACTATCAGAGAATGCCTTGTTTCAACTTGAAGTGGCCTCAGGATCACATGGGGTTCCCTGGCAGTTCAATGGTAAAGAATCCACCTGCCAATGCAGGAGATGCGAATTTAATCCCTGGGTCAGGAGGTCCTCTGAAGGAGGAAATGGCAACTCACTTCAATATTCTTGCCCGGGAAATCCCATGGACAGAGGAGCCTGGTGGGCTATAGTCCTTGGTGTCACAAGAACAGACACGACTTAACAACTAAACAACAACATTGTAATTATATACTGTTGTGACATGAACTGGTATATTGGAGAGCAGGAAGCCCTACCAACACAAGCTAACAGAATTTTGGGACTTCCTTTCCCAGGTTCTGGTTCCCAAGAGAGGTCTAACTGGCTCCTTACCAAACCTGCTCACCCGACTGGACCAGATGCCTGACTATTCCAGCTTCCGGGGCTACCTCATTGCAAGTACCACATCCTCTGCATGACCCTCTGCTCAGGTTACCAAGGAACAGAAGTCCCTCATGTGCTCCTGTCTCTCTCCATCACAGCAATATAACCTGGCGACTGCGATCGAGGCTGCTGATGCTTACACGGTATTTGCTCCAAACAATGATGCCATTGAGAGTTACATCCGAGAGAAGAAGGCCACAACTCTGGTAGGTATTAGCAGTAATAACCCAGGAAATTGTTTTCCAGAAATTAAAGCACTTAAAGTTTTCAGTTGATCCACCATGTACTATTTCACTCTTTCATCAAAACTGCCTTGTCAGTATCCACTTATTTAATAGAAACTCAAGCAGAGACTCTCATACCCATTCTGTTCCCAGGTAACCTCCCCCAGGCCAGAGCTGCTCATGTATTTCATCCATAGCCCTGGAAGCACACACTCAGGCTCATAGACACAAAGATGCAGTCTCCCAGGAACCTGGAAGCATCTTCGTAGCCACCCCTCCTCCCCTCCCCGGCTTCTCCCCGGTCCCGAGCAGCGAGCTGTCAGCACAAGGGACCTAGAGGAATGGACTGCCTCCACCTTCCTCCTAGTCACCCCATCTCTGTCTTCCCTGATTCCTAACATCTGGGGATAAACAGTCAAAACTTTTTCAAAGAACTTTGTGAAATAATACTGGGTTGGCCAAAAGGTTCATTTGTGTTTTTCTGTGACATCTTATGGAAAAACTCAAATGAACTTTTGGGCCAACCCAATGAAAAGCTCCAATCCCTTCACTCTCTGGCTCAGAACTCTTGGGTGGCTCTCCATTTCCTCAGTGGCTAAGTCCAGACTGTCTCCCCAGGTACTTACAGCCTCCATAAACTGGTCACAATTACCTTCTATTCAGTGCTGGTACCAGGCTTTCCATTTAGAAGGATCCCAGGGGTATCCCACCCCCAGCCCCAATAGCAAGGGAACAGGTTTAAAGTTGTAATTGCACAGCAAGTGTGCTGTTTTCAATTCTAACTTAATATAGGGTAATGGATGCTAAGGAGACAGGGCTGATACTTAAAGTCCCGCTGTTGGTCCGCTGGTCTCTCCCTACCCATTCTCTGCAGACACCATGTGGTTTAACCAAAGTGATATCATATAGACCTAAAGACGGCAAAGGCGTGTTTGCTCCTGTCTACACACACACACAGAGGAACCCTCCAGGTTCTTCTGTCCATGGGGTTTTCCGGGCAAGAATACTGGAGTGGATTGCCATTTCCTCCTCCAGGGGATTTTCCCCACCTAAGGATTGAACTGGGTCTTCTGCACTACAGGCAGATTCTTTACCAACTGAGCCACCAGGGAAGCCCCCACCACACATGCACACTGCCGCCTCATTCAGGAGGGCTGCCCTTCCTCCTTCCTTGCCTCCTGAATCCTCCCCATCCACACTGATTCTTCAAGGCCAGTCTGACCTTCCTCGGGAAAGCTGGTTCTGTCCCCTTCAGTTCAGTTCACTCAGTCATGTCCGACTCTTTGCAACCCCATGGACTGAAGCATGCCAGGCTTCCCTGTCCATCACCAACTCTTGGAGCTTGCTCAAACTCATGCCCATCGAGTTGGTAATGCCATCCAACCATCTTATCCTCTGTCGTCCCCTTCTCCTCCCACCTTCAATCATTCCCAGCATCAGAGGCTTTTCAAATTAGTCAATTCTTTGCATCAGGTGGCCGAAGTATTGGAGTTTCAGCTTTAGCATCAGTCCTTCCAATGAATATTCAAGACTGATTTCCTTTAGGCTGGACTGGTTGGATCTCCTTGCAGTCCAAGGGACTCTCAAGAGTCTTCTCCAACACCACAGTTAAAAGCATCAATTCTTCGGTGCTCAGCTTTCCTTATAGTTCAACTCTCACATCCATACATGACTACTGTAAAAACTATAGCTTTGACTAGATGGACCTTTGTTGGCAAAGTAATGTCTCTGCTTTTTAATATGTTGTCTAGGTTGGTCACAACTTTTCTTCCAAGGAACAAGTATCTTTTAATTTCATGGCTGCAGTCACCATCTGCAGTGATTTTGGAGCCCCCACCCCCCAAAAAGTCTGTCACTGTTTCCATTGTTTCCCCATCTGTTTGCCATAAAATGATGGGACCAGATGCCAAGATCTTCATTTTCTGAATGTTGAGTTTTAAGCCAGCTTTTCAACTCTCTTTCATTTTCATCAAGAGGTTCTTCAGTTCCTCTTCACTTTCTACCATAAGGGTGGTGTTAGCTGCATATCTGAGATTATTGACATTTCTCCCGGCAATCTTGATTCCAGCTTGTGCTTCATCCAGCCTGGCATATAAGTTAAATATGCAGGGTGACAATATACAGCCTTGATGTATTCCTTTCCCAATTTAGAACTGGTCTGCTGTTCCACGTCCAGTTCTAACTGTTGCTTCTTGACCTGCATACAGATTTCTCAAGAGGCAGGTCAGGTGGTCTGGTATTCCCTTCTCTGGTTTTCCACAGTTTGTTGTGATATACACAAAGGCTTTGGTATAATCAATAAAGCAGAAGTAGATGTTTTTCTGGAACTCACTTGCTTTTTCAACGATCCAATGGAGGTTGGCAATTTGATCTCTGGTTCCTCTGCCTTTTCTAAATCCAGCTTGAACATCTGGAAGTTCATGGTTCACATACTGTTGAAGCCTGGGTTGGAGAATTTTGAGCATTACTTTTGCTAGCATGTGAGATGAATGCAATTGTGCAGTAGTTTGAACATTCTTTGGCATTGCCTTTCTTTGGGATTGGAATGAAAACTGACCTTTTCCAGTCCTGTGGCCACTGGTGAGTTTTCCAAATTTGCTGGCATATTGAATGCAGCACTTTCACAGCATCATCTTTCAGGATTTGAAGTAGCTCAACTGGAATTCCATCACCTCCACTAGCTTTGTTCATAGTGATGCTTCCTAAGGCCCACTTGACTTCACATTCCAGGATGCCTGGCTCTAGGTGAGTGATCACACCATCGTGGTTATCTGGGTCATGAAGATCTTTTTTTGTACAGTTCTTCTGTGTATTCTTGCCACCTCTTCTTAGTATCTTCTGCTTCTGTTAGGTCCATACCATTTGTGTCCTTTATCGAGCCCATTTTTGCATGAAATGTTGCCTTGGTATCTCTAATTTTCTTGAAGAGATCTCTAGTCTTTCCCATTCTACTGTTTTCCTCTGTTTCTTTGCATTAATCACTAAGGAAGGCTTTCTTATCTCTCTTTGCTATTCTTTGAAACTCTGCATTCAAATTGGTATATCTTTCCTTTTCTCCTATGCCTTTCACTTCTTTTCTCAGCTGTTTGTAAAGCCTTCTCAGACAGCCATTTTGCCTTTTTGCATTTCTTTTTCTTGGGGATGGTCTTGATCCCTGCCTCCTGTACAATGTCACGAACCTCCGTCCATAGTTCTTCAGGCACTCTATCAGATCTAATCCTTTGAATCTATTTGTTACTTCCACTGTATAATTGTAAGGGTCATAACTGAATGGTCTAGTGGTTTTCCCTACTTTCTTCAATTTAAGTCTGAATTTGGCAATAAAGAGTTTATGATCTAAGCCATAGTCAGTTCCCAGTCTTGTTTTTGCTGACTGTATAGAGGGTCTCCATCTTTGACTGCAAAGAATATAGTCAATCTGATTTTGGTGTTGACTATCAGGTGATGTCCATGTGTAGAGTCTTCTCTTGTATTATTGGAAGAGGGTGTTTGCTATGACCAGTGCGTTCTCTTGGCAACACTCTATTAGCCTTTGCCCTGCTTCATTCTGTACTCCAAGGCCAAATTTGCCTGTTACTTCAGGTATCTCTTGACTTCCTACTTTTGCATTCCAGTCCCCTGTAATGAAAAGGACATCTTTTTTTGGGTGTCAGTTCTAAAAGGTCTTGTAGGTCTTCATAGAACCATTCAACTTCAGCTTCTTCAGCATTACTGGTCAGGGCATAGACTTGGATTACTGTGATATTGAATGGTTTGCCTTTGAAACGAACAGAGATCATTCTGTCATTTTTGAGATTACACCCAACTACTGTATTTTGGACCCTTTTGTTGACTATGAGGTCCTTAACTGGCCCTTTAGCTGCAGATAATCTCTTCTGCCTCTGAGTTCAGACCATCTGAACACCCCATAGCACTTCTACACCTCATATAAGGAAATGTCTTTGCAGATGGGTAGGTCTTAGTTCTCCAATTAGGTGAAAACTCTGGGCATTAGATTTTTGTAACTGGCATGCTGAGCAGCAGCACTCCTGGAACAGAAGTGGAAGTCACCTTTTCTTTGTCTCCCCACTCCTCCCCCATCCCTTTGAACCTGTTTAGCAGAGAACATTCATTAACTGCCCTGGGATAAAACCTCAGACAATCTCGCAGAAAATCTTATCATCACTTTCAGCCACAAACACAATCTCAATTAAGTAAAAATTAAAAAAAAATTTTTTTTAAACCAGCCCCTTGTAGTTATCAACATTTTGAATTGGATTTAAAATTAAATCTTTCCTCGCTTGCCCCATGCTGGTACTTTGTCCCAACAGGACATTAGAGGAGGGGGCTTGGTCCTTGCACCAATCAGAGTCTATTAGAGTGTAAGGGAGGGGAGGGATAGATTGGGAGTTTGAGACTGACATGTACTCACAACTCTATTTAAAGTGTCCTTCCATGAAAAAGATATTAGTATAGAAAGGTAAAAATTATTACTAAAAAAAAAAAATTAGGGTCCATTAGGAGACAGAAACCATACCAGAGAAAATTTAATATTATGAATTGTTTATTGGGTATTAAGCTATATAAATATGATTGAAAGGTAAAATAGAGATAGCATAGAAGCATCTATAACCCCAAAGGCTGGGAGAAGAAAGGAAAGAGGTCAGGACAACTAAAACTTAGAAATATGGAGGGGCCCAGAGAAGCAGTGACTCAGACCTGTGAGGGGCGGGGCCCATTCGTCTAGCGGCTCTGATGTTGGAGGAGGGTCCCTGGGGGCCCTCGGAGAAGGCATTGCCAGGCTGGTGCTGGCGTCCTGAGGAAGAGGGGAACGTGACAGAACCACTCTGGGAGTCACAGGTCTCTGCCATTCAGATTCAGCTGCCACTGCAAGTGTGATGAGATGCAGCTGGGATGATGCCCAGTGAGTAGCCCAGTGAGTGCCCAGGGACTGGTGGACCTGCGGGCTGACTTTCCCTTCTGTGTGTCATCCAGGAGGAAGACATACTCAGGTATCACGTGGTCTTAGAGGAGAAGCTGCTGAAGAATGACCTGCACAATGGCATGCACCGGGAGACCATGCTGGGCTTCTCCTACCTCCTCGGCTTCTTCCTCCGTGATGACCAGGTGTGATCCTTCCCCTGAAAACACAATGGGCATCCTAGCTCTGTCATCCACCGTCACTTCCACGTTGGATAATCTTCACCACCACTTCCTCAGCCTTATCCACAGCAGACTGTGTTCCACCATAAAGTAATGACTGGGCCAGACTGGGAAGCTCCCCCTTGTCCACCCCATCACCAGCCCTCAGACCATCAGTGTGGTCTGACTGGTCTTGAGATTGAATCCCAACAGTTACAGGGCCCTTCAGTTCTGCTTCCTAATAACAAACAGTCCCCAAGCCACCTCCAAGGTGGCAGGGAACCTGGCAGCCAAACGTAACCCCCCAAAGTGGCATGGCCTCAGGGTGTAAGGAACCACCTGACATGTGAAGGAAGGATCCAGCAGCCAAATGAATGAACATTATTACCATTGCTTGTTCATACAGACTGCAGACCTAGGGCCAACTGCCCCTACCCCAGTATCCCAGTATTAATCTCACACAACCTCTAAGCACTTAAAGTGTTTAGAATTTGTAAAAAGAACTGAGACTAAATACATATTTTAAACATTTCAGTATGCAATTCTATGTACCTATGTCAAATAGCCAGAGAAACAATCAATCTGAAAATTCAATAAGAAATTTACTATGTGACTCTGGTATAAATTCTCACAAGAAAAGGTAATAAAAACTAATGATATTTAGGAGAAACTAAGCACTATATTAAAATGCTGAAAATTTAATCCCAATTTTTAAGTGGTAATATTGTTCCCTATTAAAAAAAAAAAGTGCATTTTTTTAAAAAAGCAGTTTTGAAAACAATATTCTCAGTGTTATTATCATTGAAGCCCAAGTGAATTTTGTGTAACAGTTGCTTTTTTTTTTTTAACATGCTCAGGTTTTTGTGTTGTTTTTTTTTAAGTCTTTCTGGTTTTTCATTATTTAAACAATAATCTAACACCAAATATTTCCCTCTGACTCCTATAAATAATCTTACCTATTGTGTAATAATTTTGAGGAGATCCTTTTAAATACATTTTCTTTTTTTTTCCAGGTAAGGCAATTTTTGTTGATAAGGACCTTATATTTTTGTTTTTATCTGTGTTATCTTTTATTTCATCATGTAGAAATGAATATTATGGTTAGTTGAATCAGTTTTGATTCTGTCATGTTTATTTTCCATGTGTTTGAAAAGTCTTTGATCTAGAGCTTTTTTTTTCTTTTACAATAGAGACTTTTCTATCTTACAATAGAGGTTTTACTTTTTTTGATAACTCATTCACTCTCAGGACAACAGAGATGTGGGAAAATGCTGTCTAAATGAAGAGACTTATGTTCAGATCAAAATTCTAATGCAGCTTGTAATTCTTCAAATATGCTGCTGCTGCTGCTAAGTCACTTCAGTCGTGTCCGACTCTGTGTGATCCCATAGACAGCAGCCCACCAGGCTCCCCCATCCCTGGGATTCTCCAGGCAAGAACACTGGAGTGGGTTGCCATTTCCTTCTCCAATGCATGAAAGTGAAAAGTGAAAGTGAAGTCACTCAGTCGTGTCTGACCCTCAAGTATATCTCATAATAAAAATGATTCAGATTTTTTATGCTAAATAAACAGTATTACAACATCAAAAGTTCTGACATTTTGATATTTTAAATCAGCTCAGCCTCTTGGAATTCTGCAGATTTGTTTTGTGATCACCATTTGACATCACAAGTGAGGCCCCTGCTGCTTTTTCAAACCTACACAGGCCCTGGACCACTTCTGTGGACCTCAGTCATGATTTAGCCCAACATCCCATGGAAATTCACTTGAGTCCAAGTAAATCGTCAGGGACTTTAACATTCAGTGGAAGTTCAAATTTAAACACTTAATAGAATCACTTCACTTGATGCATTGGGGAGTTTGGGAGATGTTAATCATTTTTAAATGCTTATTAGATATGAAGTTGACATCTGTTTAGTACAACAAAGAATTCCCTCTTCTCCCAACCTCAGCCCTGCTATAGCTATATACACACACGTATGACCCCTCAGTTTTTCAAACAGCCATTTGTTTTCAGTTTATATTAGTTATACTCAGGAATGAATTAATGGCTTTACTTATTTTGCACTAAACAATCATTAAGATATCTTCCCATTTTAAAAAATCAAAACCAAACAAGTTATAACTCAAAGTTGATTTTAAGTTAGAAATTTAGTTCCTATGTCTTACACGCTTACTGACACACTAGACAAAGACAGTACAAAGACAATACAAACGTACTGCGAACACCAGAGAAGCCCCAAGGAAAACATGATATGGTTAATGCAGACCTCTGAGCATACCCTAGAAAGTGATCTAATCTGGTAGAACAAATTTTTGCAAACTCTAAAACACTCAAATACTATTTTTATTCTTGTATAATGGTCATTTAGTCTTACTGAGGGGTGCTTGCAAGTTAACCAGGAAGCAGAGATATGCTAAAAGGATGCTAAGTTTCATTCTCTATGTCTTGGCTGTGGGAGGCATCCACACCTCTGAGGCCACCAATAACTAGCACAGCTGAGCACATCCTTAGAGACATATTATCAGTGGCACGAACATAGTGATCGTGATTCAGAATTTTTTGAACAGTGAAAACCGATCATTTGGATGATGGAGAGAAAACTTAGAGATTATCAGGAACAACCTCTTCTTTTTACAAAGGAGGAAATTGAGGTTCAAAGAGGAAAAGCGACTGGCCCAAGGTCACACAGATAGAAGGTACCAGGTGCAGAACTGTCACTCAGCTCTCCTAGGGCAGAGCTGTCTCCAGTACAATGTGCTATACCTGCCAGGTGAATATTGCAGTATCTCCTAGGCTCGTGTCATGTTGACATCCTCCAATCCCCATTGTCCTTATTTCCCTTAAAATCACTGTAGTAAAAATTGACAGTTAACCTTCCTGTTCACAGCTCTACGTAAATGAGGCTCCGATAAACTACACCAATGTAGCCACTGACAAGGGAGTGATCCATGGGTTGGGGAAAGTGCTGGAAATTCAGAAGAATAGATGTGACATTAACGACACTACTATCGTAAGAGTAAGTTCTGTCCAAGACCAGTGATGTAACTAAAGAGTGTTGGCTTATTTTTTATAATTTTGAAAGCCTGGGACTCATCTATTAGAGTACCTCAATTCAGTTCAAAAAACCACTAAAGGAACATCTCTAAATGCCAAGGAGCGTACTTGGTTGTGGCTCTACAGAAATAAATATGACATGACCCTTGCCCTCAATGGGCTTATAGTCTAGTGCCTTGTATGCCTTGGAAAGGCTGCCTGAAGGGTTGTGTTGAGCAGGATTTCAAAGCCATGGTCTTCCTCAAGGGGAAAATGTGTCATGCCCAGCATAGGCATAGGGAAGGAGCCCTGTACACCCACTGGCAGGGTTGGGCCCACCATCGTCTACCAGGAGAGAAAATATGGAAATGGATCATTTCAGTATAATATAGGACAAGTAATTGAGACTTTTTACTCCATGAGATGGTATAGGTTCTCTCAGTAATAATGATAACTGTTAACATCTGTTGGGCACTTTTTATGTGCTAAGCACTGCTCTAAACATTTTACATGTATTAACTCATGGAATCCTCACAACACCCTACAGAGTAAGCACTATCAGTCTGCCCATTTTGCAGATGGGGAAAATGAGCCCTAGAGAGATTAAGTGACACTCCCAGGTTCACAGAGCTAGCAAGTGGCAAAGAAGGAGTTCAAGTCCAGGCAGTCTGGCCCCAGAGGGAGAGCTGTGAATGGCCAAGCTATACTATCCATAGATGCCAAGTTAAGAACTAGTCACATTGGCCTCCTCCTGTTTTGGAACAGGCTGGCACTTTTTAAATGTCTGTCATTCTTCGCTTGTAAATCTTTGTCTCATGACAGTGGATATTATCTCCATGCTGACCTCAGTTGGACAATGTGCCCCTAGGGCTGGGGGCACTGTGGGTGATGCATTCTTTAATCTCATAGTTTGGCCCAATTCACTAGATAGTGGGTTTTCGATAAATGAGAGTTGGTGTTAAAGGAATTAGGATTTAACTGAGTTAAGACTCGCACAGGTTACAAGATTACACGCATCTGAAATGTATAGCGGAGAAAGTGATGCTCCAGTGTCCATGACCCAAAGTAGCTGAAGTGTTTGGCTCAAAGGACATGAAAGAGGTTAGCCAGATGAGCTTCTGATTTGCAGTTCTGTAGCCTGAAACCTTCAGCCTCAAGCCTGGAAAATATTTGCAACCTTGTTTTGATTAAAAGTAATAACCATGAAATACTCACTTTGCCTCTGTGTTTTACCAAGGGAAAGTGTGGAAAGTGTCCCCAGCCGCCCATCTGCCCATTTGGAACTAAACCTATAGTAAGTATTTCTTTGATATCTTCTTCAATAAAACTGTTTCTGGATCACAGGAAGGTCTGAATTAGAAAGTGAGTCTCCAGCACACCTCATTTCACTGCCCTCCATCCTTCACTGGGTTTTAATTTAATCTCACCTTCTTAATCTTGTATGCATCTTTCTAAACTCTTGAATCCATTTTTTTGAACCAAAGCAAAATTTTGATTAATAAATAATAGAAATAGGAGCTCATCTCAATCAGTGCCCAATGGAAGAAGGGATTTTTCAGTTTCTACATCTTCCATATCCCAGTAGCTGGTTGAGGACAGGAGCAGGAAATCTTATCAGAGGAAGTGGACTTCACAGTAACACTGTTTCAAGCCTTGAGGAGTCCCACCTTCCTGATTCCCTCTATGGTTGAAGTTATAACTAACTTTCGCAAAGAAACACATGACAGACTTGGGGCGTGATACACATATCTCTGAATGAATGACCTGCCTATGTTTCTTGTAACTGTTGATAGGAAAAAAGTGCTTCAGAGGAGGCTCCATCAATTACAAAGAATCAACATACATGCTGCGCCTTCCATGGCACAATAGTAATTTATGACAATAACAATGCTGACTCTTCACACTTGAGTTTGCATTTACTCTTGTATAAGTCTTTGTAAACAGCCTTAATCCTGCCTCAGACCAGGCAACCGTCAACCAATAAGAAAAAAGAAACCAAGTCTCAGTTCAATGTCGAGTGTTGGGAAGATGCTTTTATCTGAGATATTCTATGATTCTTCCTAACTTGAACTCATCTTCTAAAGAAAGGTTCTCTTTATGGAGTATCACTTTAAGGGATAATTATCTGCGTTTTGCCACCTAGTATTCTGGCAGCCAACATTTCAATGTTGCATTTTCTTTTTTATGAAGCAGCTCCTGGAAGCCAACCCCCCTCCCTTTCCAGAACATTTCAATTAGAGAGACAGCAATGTATCACCCACCCCCTTGCTTTCAGAGATTGGAAAGCTTTGTCCTAACTGAAAAGCTGATATTAAGATAATTGCTGTTATTTCATAGGGCCAAGAGACGAGGAGGTGTCTCTATACCATTTATTTCATGGGCAGGCGATCCCCGGTCTTTGGGTGCCAGCCAAAGTGTGTGAAAACCGTCATTGTGAGTATAACAATTTAATAAGCCTTCTAACAATGGCAGTAATATTGAGAAACATAATCATATGCTATACTTTTCAAAGTGCCTTTGCATGGATTCTTTCTGCCATCTTGCCTTCCTTCTCATTATGTTTAAATATTTATTTGTTTAGCTGCATCAGGTCTTAGTTGCAGCATATGAGACCTTCACTGCATCATGCAGGATCTTTAGTTGTGGCATGGGCTCTCTAGTTCTGGTGCATGGGCTGAGTTGCCCCATGATATGTGGGATCTTAGTTCCCCGACCAGGGCTTAAACCCACATGGCCTGCATTACAAGGTGGATTCTTAACCAGTGGACCACCAGGGAAGTCCCTTCATTATCTCCATTACAGTTGTCACTCAAAATAGCCAGAGTACTAAGGAGATGGATGGAACTGGAGCCGATTATACAGAGTGAAGTAAGCCAGAAAGAAAAACACCAATACAGTATACTAACGCATATATATGGAATTTAGAAAGATGGGGACGATGACCCTGTATGTGAGACAACAAAAGAGCCTCAGATCTATAGAGAGAACTTTTGGACTCTGGGGGAGAGAGAGAGGGAGAGGGTGGGATGAGATGGGAGAATGGCATTGCAACATGTATACTATCAAGTAAGAAACGAATCGCCAGTTGATATCAGATGCAGAATGCAGGATGCTTGGGACTGGTGCAAGGAGAGGATCCAGAGGGAGGGCATGGGGTGGGAGGTGGGAGGGGATTCATGTTTGGGAACGCTTGTACACTCGTGGTGAATTCATGTCAATGTTTGGCAAAACCAATACAGTAATGTAAAGTAAACTAAAGTTAAAATAAAAATTAAAAAAAAAAAATAGCCAGAGTAGCACTAAAACTCAGGACAGCCCTACAAGTCAGTACACTGGTAACAGCTGCGATTTTCAGTCTCATGATGAAGAAATAGAGGGACCAGGAGGCTAAGAGGATCTTCCTGTTCTCACAAGAAAGGGAAAGAGACAGGAAAGAGCAAGAACAGGGGCACCTGGTCATTTAGAAAAGTGGAACCCCAGGGCTAGGGACCTCTCGGCTGTGGCTTTGGAATCTGCAAGAAAATTCTCTGTAACATCCTGAACTGCTCCTTTCACAGCAGACACAGCTTCTGCCAATCCTAGAGGCCAGTGATTCAGCCCTTAAATTGTGGAGCGTGCAGCTGCAGGAGCCGTTGTGTTTTAGTGCACTCAAGAATAAAAGCAGGCCCAAACAAACAGATAATCCTGCAGGGCTTCTCGGAAATAAGAGACTCATTATAGAACATCAGAGGTCTCACCTGCCTCCCAACCTTCAGTACCAGATGAAATAACACAACACACAGGGGCCAGGTTCGGGGATGACCAGGGCCCCTCCCAGGTGGCTCAGTGGTAAAGAATCCGCCTGCAATGCAGGAGACATGGGTCGGGAAGATCCCCTGCAGAAGGAAATAGCAACCCACTCCAGTATTCTCGCCTGGGAATCCCATGGACAGAGGAGTCTGGCACACTACATACAGTCTATGGAGCCGCAAAGAGTCGGAGACCACTTAGTGGCTAAACAACAGGGCCCATCTGGCATCACCTACGTGACTCTTTCTTCCTGCTGCCCCTCCTCCCTTCTCACTTGTCTTCACCCTCTCCTCCTGCTTGCCTTTTTCCTTCCGGTCCTTCCTAGCTCTTCAGCAGAAGCCTCCGTGCTGGTGCTGGCACCCGTGGAAATTGCATGCCCCCCTGCCCCGTTATTGGGGGATGCTCCTCCCATCCCTTATAACCATTCCACATGGGGTCAAGGCTACGGGCACACATCCAGTCCCGCCTGCAAGATGTCCACACTGTGGCTGGACACGTCCAAAGGACGGCGGTATGGCCCTGTCCCCACCCAGCCTGGCCCTTCTGTTTCAGACAAGAGAATGCTGTGCGGGCTACTTTGGCCCCCAGTGCCAGCCTTGCCCAGGGAAACCTGATAACGTCTGCTTCGGAAACGGGATCTGCTTGGACGGAGCCAACGGCACAGGCGCGTGTGCGTGTGGGCGGGGCTTCAACGGGACGGCCTGTGAGACCTGCGCTGAGGGCAAGTACGGCGTGCACTGCGACCAAGGTGCGTACCCCTCCACCACCAGCGGGCTCCCCAAGCCAGCCGGAAATGCAAGAGGAAAGAGAGTCTAAGTGCGTGCTCCCTAACCAGCTGGTGTCCCGGGCAGGCTGGAATCCACCCCCCGCCACCTCGCGCCCACCGCCATTATCGTGTGAATGACGAGAACTTCTGTGCTGTGTAATTTGCACCGGGCAGCAAGGGCAAACATTTTCAGTACTGACTAACCTGCACGTACCAGACACTCCCATCTGCTCACTGACATTGTCCAACCCACCCGTGTTTCTGTATTAGTCTGTGGGCCCTGGTCTCTGTGGTTACACTCAGTTTTGGACATTGTGTGATTGTTTGAAAAGCAGATCTGTGCACATTATCTCATTTAATCCACACGGGAACCATATATACTGGAGTGTTCATGCCCCTTTTTGCAAATGAAGACTTAAGGCAAAGAGGTTGAATGACTTCCCCCAAGGTCACACCTGGTGAGTTTGAATGCACACCCTGCTGCCTCCAAAGCCTTGAATCAGGCCCTTTACGTGATGGTCACTCTATAGGTCCACACAGCCAGCCGCATGCCTTGTGTTGTTTTTATGAAAATTATGATCTGTTTTAGCTAAGTCACCTGCAGTCTCTCACCCTGACTTTCTTGTGCCCAGGGGCACACACTTATGAGGGGGCTGACAGAAAAGAAGGGGTTTTCTAATCCATGATGGAAAAACAAAGCATTTTTTCTGCCTTCTATTGAGAGTCTTGCATGTGACCTGGCTATCACTGTTTTCTCATCAGCCAGTCCAAGCCAGACAAAAATCAATATATAATTGAATCATTATGATTGGGCTGTATAATATGTAATTGGCATTACTGTGCTGATTTTTTCTGTGTTATATGGAAGAATTATATGCTTGCATTTATGCAGGATTTCCTAACCTAGGATCCACAGATGATCCTCACAGGGTCCAGCAAACCCCCAAGGCTGAATGCTTTTTTCTGAGAAAGCTATCCTTAGCTTTCATCCAGTTCCTAAAGACACTCACCACACTGCTGCATAACAAAGGAATCAGCATTTCTGTGTAGTCAATGAAGGCAGTGCCTCACCAAGTTTATGGGATCCTAGAGGACTTCTCTCTGAAACCTACTCTTAGGGAATAAACATGGTTCCATCCCAAGGGATCCCACATAACCTTGGCTCCTCTGATAACCTGAGCCAAAGACGCTGTCACGCTGCTCGGGTCACTGCCCCGCAGTGCTACACAGTCCCCAAAGGGTGGTCTTTGTTGAAGCACAACCTGTTTCACCGTTTAGCCCACTCCTATGCCCCCTGCCCTTCCTGGGAATCCAACGCCTTCTCCCACCCACCCGTTAGTGCCAGTAATTATCTGGAAGTGGACTGGAGAATTTAAATGCACAGAAGTGAAACTTTGTAGTAAATGAAAAGTGAGTTGTTGAACACAGGTCAAAAATCTGACAGTGTGTGGCTGTTTCCACTTAGTGTGTACTTGTGTCCACGGGAGATGCAATCAAGGACCCTTGGGTGATGGTGCCTGCGACTGTGACGTGGGCTGGCGAGGAGTGAAATGTGACAGTGGTAAGAGCCAGCCTTCTGGTACTTGTGATCTGTTCTCTATTTTTTCCTCCTAAAATAGAAATGGCATCTTCGTTTCTTTCTTTGGCAATAATTCCTACTTGCAGCAAAAATAGTTTGTAAAATAAAACATTAAAAAGAAAATAAAAATTATTCATACTCCCAAGGCAGGGAGAAAACTATCATTAGTATTTTGTATTGGCCTTCCAGCCTTTTTCTAGGTATAGACATGTGTATGGACCATGCTCTGCACACAGTTTTGTGAGTCTCTCACTTCACATAATACATATGATCAATATCTTTTCATGTGAATAAATACATAGAGAAATATCATTTTTTTCTTAATTTCCATATAATATCTGATTATCAGACTGTGTTAGTGGCTCAGTTGTGTCTGACTCTTTGCAACCCCATGGACTGTAGCCCACCAGGCTCCTCTGTCCATGGAATCTTCCAGGCAAGAATACTGGAGTGGGTAGCCATTCTCTTTACCATGTTCTTAAAATTAGTTTTCTTCTATAATAAACAATGCTGCAAAGACTATTTCATTCATATATATATATATATATATATTCATGCATATGTGTGTATATATTCATATATATTTGCATTTATCTTATTAATCCANAAAGACTATTTCATTCATATATATATATATATATTCATGCATATGTGTGTATATATTCATATATATTTGCATTTATCTTATTAATCCATTTGGTTAGATTCCTTGAGATGGAATTTCTGAGTTAGCAGTTGGTACTTCGAGGGAAAAGTTTGCTACTTATTGCCAAGAGATTATATCAATTTATTTCCCACTCTCAGTAGGGTCTGAGCCGGTCCATTTTCCTGAACCCTCCCCCCTCCTACTGCACCGATGATTCCTTATGTGTCCCTATGAGAGTGATGAGAGGAGAGAAAATTTCACACAGAGAGAAGCTTATGGAAATGCCCAAAGACGTAGGGGAGTTCTGCACATCTACAGAACCACAGGATTGCAGGATGAGAGGAATATAGGGGCAAAGAGGAACGTGGAATGAGAACAGGCTAGAGATGTGGGCAGGAGTCAAGTCATGGAAGCCTAAGGGTGGCGGACCTTCTGCTGAAGCTTCCTGTTGGGAAGCCGTTCAAGGGTTTTGAGCAAGTCAGCAGTATGATGTGATCTGTGTTTTAGAAAGGTCATTCTGACACTGGACTGGAGAAATTACCCCTAGAAGCAGGTATTCAGAAAGTCTCCCTCTTCTAGGGCGGGAGCTAGAGAGGAGTCACAGGTGCCTGACAGCCCAATGAGAGCTCCAGGGATATAGAGTTATCAGAAGTAGTGTCTTTGCCCAAAACTCCAGGTGATGCTAAAAATCAGAGTAACACAGATTTCATTGAAAAGCTAAAGTTGGAAGTGTAAATGGTCTCAAGCCAAGGAGATACCCTAGAGCAGATGTAAAATGCTGGTGTGCCAAGCAAGAGTTTAGAGGGTCTGGGATAGGAAGATAGGGAGCAACAGGGTCACATAAACAGGAAGACAGCCTGGGGGAATCCCCGAAATAGAGCAAGACAGAAGTGACAGCCAAGGATAATCAGGAGGTCATCTGTTGTATCATAGACTACCCTCGTATGCACAGGAGGACCAACCACATTTAAAAGGGCAGGGAACAACCTGGAGGCCGCACAGGTTTTCAGGAGGCAGTTAACAAAAATCTGAACCAAGGTGGTGGCCTGACTGTGGCAGGGAAAACAAAGACACTTAATTGTCAAATGAGTTAAAATCAAGAGCCTGAGGCAACTAGAGATACAAAAGAAAGGAAGAGGGAGGGAGGGGTCCACTGTGTAGATGCTGGGCTAGTTCTGGAAGAGTCCAGCTTAGGGGCAGGCTGCAAGAGGTGGCATGGTTTGCAGGCAGGTGGGTTTGAGGGGCAGGAGAACACCCAGGTGGAGATTCCCAGGAGGTCTTAGCTCACTCATTCATTCATCAGACACTTGGAGCTCCTGCTGGAGGACGCGGCAACGAGCAGTGTGTGGTCCCTGCCGCAGCAGCCGGCAGTCTGGGGAAGATGCGGAAGGATTCCAGACAGTCACTGTAGAGCAGGTGTGAGTGTGTGGGTGGAAGTCTCAAGAGTGAGGCCAAGGCTGGAGACATACGTGTCCTTAAGCAGGGAGAGGTGTGTTTGTGCCATGAGGGGAAGAAAGCGGGGCCAGCGGTGAGTCGCCAGACTCATCTTCTTCCTGCTTTCTCTACTGTGGAGAAAGACCCCAGTCCACCCCCACCTGCTCACCCAGTCTCGGAGCCACCCTCTCAGTGCCCCCCTGCCCTGTCCTTAGTTCTGTAGGTGACTATTTCAGCGCCTTCCTCCTGCTGCTCCTCTCACCAGTGGCCTTGTGATCCATCTCTTTGCCTTCTGTCACATTTTCCTCCATTCCACTCTTCACGCTGCTGCCACACAGAACCGTCTAAAGCATAGATGTCTTGGTCTGTTCAGGCTATAACAAAGTACCATGGACTGGCTTATAAACAACAGAAAGTTATTTTTGCTCTGGAGGCTAGCATTCAGAATCATGGCTGGGTTCTGGTGACGGCCCTCTTCTGGGTTGCAGAGGACTGTCTTCTCACGTGATGGCAGAAGGGGCAAGGGAACTCACCAGGGTCTCGTTTATAAGGACATTAGTTTCATTCATGAAGATTCCACACTCATGAGCTAATCACCTGGGTCCCCACCTTCAAGTACCAACATATTGCTGATTACATTTCAAAGTGTGGACTGAGGGCAGGGGACAGAAACTTCTGGACCACAGCAGTATTGCTTCCCACCCACGCCCCAGGACTTAGTGATCTGCTGTGATTCTCCATTGCTTGCAGGAGAGTTTCATTGCCTATAGGAAAAACACCTTAGGAGGGTGTTCAGTTCAGTAGCTCAGTCATGTCCGATTCTTTGCACCCCCATGGACTGCAGCACGCCAGACCTACCTGTCCATCACCAACTCCTAGAGCTTACTCAAATTCATGTCCATCGAGTTGGTGATGCCATCCAACCATCTCATCCTCTGTTGTCCCCTTCTCCTCCCACCTTCCATCTTTCCCAGCATCAGGGTCTTTTCCAATGAGTCAGTTCCTCACATCAGGTGGCCAAAGTATTGGCATTTCAGCTTCAGCATCAGTCCTTCTAATGAATATTCAAGACTGATTTCTTTTAGGATAGAATGGTTGGATCTCCTTGCAGTCCAAGGGACAACAGTCTTCTTCAACACCACAGTTCAAAAACAACAATTCTTTGGCTCTCAGTTTTCTTTATAGTCCAACTCTCATATCCATACATGACTACTGGAAAAACCATAGCTTTGACTAGATGGAAAAGTAATGTCTCTGCTTTTTAATATGCTGTCTAGGTTGGTCATAACTTTCCTTCCAAGGAGCAAGTGTCTTAATTTCATGGCTGCAGTTACCATCCACAGTGATTTTGGAGCCCAAAAAATAAAGTCTGTCACTGTTTCCATTGTTTCTCCGTCTGTTTGCCATGAAGTGATGGGACTGGATGTCATGATCTTAGTTTTTTGAATGTTGAGTTTTAAGCCAACTTTTTCACTCTCCTCTTTCACTTTCATCAAGAGGCTCTTTAGTTCTTCACTTTCTGCCGTAAGGGCAGTATCATCTGCATATCTGAGGTTATTGATATTTCTCCCAGCAATCTTGATTCCAGCTTGTGCTTCATCCAGCCCAGCATTTCTCATGATGTACTTTGCATAGAAATTAAATAAGCAGGGTGACAGTATATAGCCTTGACGTACTCCTTTCCCAATTTGGAGCCAATCTGTTGTTCCATGTCCAGTTCTAACTGTTGCTTCTTGACCTGCATACAGATTTCTCAGGAGACAGGTCAGTTGGTCTGGTATTCCCATCTCTTGAAGAATTTTCCACAGTTTGATGTGATCCACACAGTCAAAGGCTTTGGTGTAGTCAATAAAACAGAAATAGATGTTTTTCTGGAACTCACTTGCTTTTTCAACGATCCAATGGATGTTGGCAATTTGATCTCTGGTTCCTCTGCCTTTTCTAAATCCAGCTTGAACATCTGGAAGTTCATGGTTCACATACTGTTGAAGGCCGGCTTGGAGAATTTTGAGCATTACTTTACTAGCACGTGAAGTCGCTCAGTCGTGTTAGACTATTTGCGACCCCATGGACTGTAGCCTACCAGGCTCCTCCCTCCGTGGGATTTTCCAGGCAAGAGTACTGCAGTGGATTGCCGTTTCCTTCTCCAGGAGATCTTCCCAACCCAGGGATTGAACCCAGGTCTCCCTCATTGCAGGCAGACGCTTTACCATCTGAGCCACCAATGAGTGCAATTGTGCGGTAGTTTGAGTATTCTTTGGCACTGCCTTTCTTTAGGATTTGAATGAAAACTGACCTTTTCTAGTCCTATTGCCACTGCTGAGTTTTCCAAATTTGCTGGCATATTGAGTGCAGCTCTTTCACAACATCTTTCAGGATTTGAAATAGCTCAAGTGGAATTCCATCACCTCCACTAGCTTTGCTCTTAGTGATGCTTCCTAAGGCCCTCTTGACTTCACATTCTAGGATGTCTGGCTCTAGGTGAGTGATCACACCATCGTGGTTATCTGGGTCATAAAGATGTTTTTTGTATAGTCCTTCTGTGTATTCTTACCACTTCTTCTTAATATCTTCTTCTTCTGTTAGGAGAGTGTAATACAAAGCTATTTGCCAGTTGGCACTTGCCCAGTTTTCCAGCACAGTCTGTACAAGGAGCACAATCTGTACCAGGAGCTTCAGCCTAGTAATGTAAATAAATGTTCAGTCATATTCAAAAAATTGTGATATAAGAGTGCAGAATAAAGCGCCTCTCCACCAGACTATTCTTTGTTCACTTGCAAATCCCCCACTCCC
>SJYQ01104756.1:1661814-1736021 GCA_006410935.1 Redunca redunca
GGTCTCTATCAATTAACTGAATCAAATGTCTAGAGCCGATTCCAGAGAGGGGGCCCTAAAAGGTGGCTGGGATTTCAGAAACAGAACAGAGAGAAAGAGATTTCCAGACTCAGGGACTAACACACGTAAAGGCACAGAATAGTACTCCATCCGCCTAGCTCTTCAGAATCTGTCAATGTTCCCTCTCACAGAAAACACGACCACTCTCACAGCCAGGCCTCTGTTTCAGGACCTTCTATATAACCTGGCCAGACCTAACAAGACTTCTTTCCCAGAGGCTCTTAGCCTGAGCGACCAGCCCAGTGGGTACTTTTCCATCATCTCTAACAATTTCTTGCCAGATCCTCCCCTGCCAGGAAGTATCTGTTGGCTGGGCATCCAAGAATAAAAACATAATATTGTTCCAGGAAATGTAGGAATTAATTCAGCAAATAGTTAGTGAGTACCTGGTACATGACAGGCTCTGGGCTATTTTTGCACATGCAAAACAACAACAATAACTTAATTATAATTAGGTATTTGCTTATTTGAGCTTCCCTGGTGGCTCAGCAGTAAAGAATACACTTTGCAGTGGTGACGGGGGTTGTGGGTTTGATCCCTGGATTGGGAAGATCCCCTAGAGAAGGAAATGGCAACCCACCTCAGTATTCTTGCCTGAGAAATCCCATAGATTGAGGAGCCTGGGGAGCTACAGTCCATGGGGGTCACAGAAGAGTAGGACACATCTTAGTGACTAAACAACAACAAAATTTGCTTATTTGTATCACTCTGTAGCAAAATGATGAAAAAAAAAAAAGAATAAGGAACATAGAAAGTATAAATATTGGGTTGGCCAAAAAATTCATTTGGGGCCTTCCATAGGCTCTTACAAAAACCCACATGAACTTTGTGGCCAACCCAATAAAATAGGAAATTAAACCCCAGGGAGTAGTGTGCAGCCTCACCACCTAGCATGGACCTGGCACACAGGAGACACTCCATTGGTGTATTTGACCTTCAGATTTGTCTCTGAGCTTCCTAGAAACCAAGGTAAAAGAGAATTTACATGGTCACATAGTTCCCATGATGTGTACCAGTTAACTTGTGAGGAACTAAATCATTTCCTATCACCAAGTACTAAAAGAATATTCCTGAGTGAGATTTATTAAAGAAAGGCTGACAGCGTTTCGTTCTCTTGTTTCAGAGATCACGACAGACAACTGCAATGGGACCTGCCACACCAGCGCCAAGTAGGTGCCGTCTGGCCACCTTTGAGAGTGATGCAAAGGGGATTTTTCCTAATAGCGTGTGTCCACCAGACCCCATCTTTAGGGAAGCAGCTTCCTGAGACCATTTCTGAGGATTTATGATAGATTTAAGTACAAAACTAAAAATGACGCCACCATCAGTTTGCCAGATCCAGCCTTTTGAATAAGCTGTCCCCTGAGCTACCTGACACGTTGGCAAAATGCCAGTTGTTACCCCCATTCAAGCCACAGGGACCCTTTCACAAAAGTGGAGGGAGCCTGGTGGGCCTCAATTTCATCAAACCTTACTTGCAATTCACAGCCAAGCCTTCCATCTTCATAAGTGAACTTCATATTCATAACACCCAGAGGAGCTTAATGGGTTAATTCATTAAGAATCCAGAAGCTGGAGTTAGACTTGAATCAGCCTCTGTCATTTCCATTGATTGTATAATCTTGAGCCACTTATTTAATGCCTCTAAGCCTTGGTCTCCTCATCTGTAAAATGGGAAGAATGATAGACCTACCTGTTAGGGCTACTGGATATTGTATAGGTTACATGAAGTAGTGTGTGAAGTATAGGTTTGAGCACACAGGATGCTCTCTGAAGGTGGGCGGCTGCCCTCGGTATCCTTGGACCAATGCCTCTATATACACACTCTGTTGTTTGCCTGATAAGTGACTTCAGTTTTAGCTGCACGTGGTGAGGCTGTGCTAGGGATCAACTCTCCTCCCAAGCCTTAGGGAGGACCTCTGAGTGCCTCATGGGGCAGGAGCTGGGATCCTAGGGGGAAGGGTATTGTGAGTCCCATCCAGGCGGGAGGCGGGATGTTGTGCATTTTTCTGCAAACACCACTTGCCCTTTCTCTTGGCAGCTGTCTTCTCAATCCGGATGGCACAGCCTTGTGCAAATGTGCAGCAGGGTTCCAGGGGAATGGGACCGTCTGCACAGGTAAGTAGAGAAGGAATTTGCTAGTTGGAGGGTAACCCAAGCTATTGAGAGATCTGTGTTTCTACAGACCAAACGGGCAGCTGCAGGACTTCCTGGTGGTCCTGTGGTTAAGACTTCATGCTGCCAATGCAGGGGGTGTGGGTTCGATCCCTGGTCAGGGAACTAAGATCCCACATGCCATGTGATGAGGCCAAAAATAAATAAATGGGCAGCTGCTACCAAGCAGTGATAGGGAACTGGATGTGGTAGGGTAGCTAATCTCATTCAGGGGCAGGACACCTACTATTCACAGATGAGATGTGTTGGTTTTGGAACATCCAGGGCCACTGCCCTGGTTCCCTTCTCTAAGTCTTGGCCACAATTCGAATTACCTGGAGAGCTTTTTGACTCATTGGAAAAGACTCTGATGCTGGGAGGGATTGGAGGCAGGAGAAGAAGGGGACGACAGAGGATGAGATGGCTAGATGGCATCACTGACTCGATGGATGTGAGTCTGAGTGAACTCTGGGAGATGGTGATGGACAGGGAGGCCTGGCGTACTGCGATTCATGGGGTCGCAAAGAGTCGGACACGACTGAGCAACTGAACTGAACTGAACTGAACTGGAGAGCTTTAAAAATCATGAATTTGGCTGACCAAGGGAGTGGCCTGGGCATGGGGACTCTGAAATGGGACACAAAGAGGGTTGAGCCCTGGTTCTTTTTCCCACTCCCCACATGGCCTTGGGTGGTCTCTACTGCTGCTACTGCTAAGTCACTTCAGTCGTGTCCGACTCTGTGCAACCCCATAGACGGCAGCCCACCAGGCTCCCCCGTCCCTCGGATTCTCCAGGCAAGAACACTGGAGTGGGTTGCCATTTCCTTCTCCAATGCATGAAAGTGAAAAGTGAAAGTGAAGTCGCTCAGTCGTGTCTGACCCTCAGCAACACCATGGACTGCAGCCTTCCAGGCTCCTCCCTCCATGGGATTTTCCAGGCAAGACTACTGGAGTGGGGTGCCATTGCCTTCTCCAAGGGTGGTCTCTAAACCACCCTTAAAGTAAACATAAGACTATATCCCTTGCAGAACAATTTGGGATGAAATGACCTCTCCACGTACAACAACAGGATGAGACAGCTGTCAAAAACAGCCCCGATGTTAGACCCCTTGGGTTCAAATCCATGTTCTTACAGTTTATGTTACCTGGGGACAGTTGCTTGACTGCTCTTTGCATCATTTTGTCATCTGTAAGTTGTAGGTCATAAGAGAATCTTGCTCAATGGATTGTTGGATGGCAGCATGACTTAATTAATACCTGTGAACATTGCTGGCACAGAGCACTCAATAAATATGAGCTAACACTCTTATGGTGACCAATACATACTCAGTGCTAGAAAAAAATGGAAACAGCATCATTTTCTCTTGACACTGTGTCCACGAAGGCTTCAGTCCAGATTGTGGTGGAGCTAGACAATGATTGCACCAGTTTGCTTTCTTTTTTAAATTAATTAATTAAATTTGGGCTTGCATTAGCTTTTTCTGGTTGTGGTGCGTGGGAGGCTACTCTCTAGCTGTGGTGCACAGGTTTCTTATTGTGGTGGCTTCTCTTGTTGCAGAGCGTGGGCTGTAGCACATGCGGGCTTCAGTACTTGGGGCACACGGGCTTAGTTGCCCTGCAGCACATGCAATCTTCCCAGAGCAGGGATTGGACCCATGTCCCTTGCTTTATAAAGCAGGTGGACTCTTAACCACTGGATCACCAGGGAAGTCCTCACCAATTTGCATTCTAAACCATCTGACCCTGGGGATTGTCTCAGGTGTTCCCTGAAGTAGGATGTGTTCAACATACCAGCAAAAACAGTGAAAAGACAAATAACTGTAGTGTTTCTCTTGCCCCCTGTTTTGGGAGGAAATAGCAAAACGGCAGCTGTTATAAACAGTCCTGTCGTTAGACTGCCAGGGTTTAAATCTATGTTCTTATAGTGTATGTTACCTGGGGACGGCTGCTTGACTTCTCTTTGCATCATTTTGTCATCTGTAATTTAATGCTCAATATTTCTATAAAACTTTCATATACATTATCCCAACCTGCGCATAAGCTTGTATGGGTGTACCCCAAAATTCATACTAATTAAGTCATTTGTCCAAAGTCACATGGTGAATGAAGGGCAAGCCAGGACTCATACGCACACCTTGGGACTCCAGATCTTTGATCCACTTTGAATTGATTTCTGTATACATGCCTGTGTACTCAGTTGCTTCAGTCTGTCCGACTCTTTGCAACCCTATGGACTGTAGCCCGCCAGGCTCCTCAGTCCATGGATTCTCCAGACAGGAATACTGGAGTAGGTTGTCATGCCCTCCTCCAGGGATCATCCCCACCCGGGGATCGAACCGTGTCTCCTGCTTTATAGGTGGATTCTTTACCGCTGAGCCACCAGAGAAGCTCTTTTGTATATATAGTGAGGTCCAAATTCATTCTTTCACATATGGATACCTAATTGTCTCAGTATCAATTTTTGAAAAGATCCTTCTTCCTGTGATGGAAATAACATATTGGCACCTTTGTGGCAAATCAGTTGACCACAGATGTTTGAGTTTATTTCTAGACTCTTAATTCCATATGGATCCTTCTGCCAGTTCCACCCTGTCTTTATTACTGAAGCTTTGTAGTAAGTTTTGAAATTAGGGAGTGTGAGTCCTCCAACTCTGCTCTTTTTTTTTAAAGATTGTTTTGACTGTTCTGGGCCCTTTGAATTTTTATACGAGTTTTAGGATAATCTTGTCAATTTATGCAATTTATCTATGTTTAATCTAATGCCTGCCATTTTGAAGTAACTTCTATTTCTCAGTCACTCAAGTAAAAGCACATCAATTTTCCCCCTCCTCCTCCACTGCTCTGTGTCATCTTTCTTTTCTATAGCAATCAATGCCTGTGAGATCATTATGCAAAGAAATCAACTGGGATTTTGACCTATTGCCTTTAATCTGTAGATCAGATATAGGGAGTAATGCCACCTTAACAATATTAATTCTTTCCATCAATGAACATGGAAGGTCTTTCTATTATTTAGGTCATCCTTTATTTCTTTCCACAATGTTTGTAGTTTTCAGAGTGTTTTATAATTTGTTAATGGAGTCCATCTTTTGATGCTATTGTAAGTGGAATTGTTTTCTTAATTTCATTTTCAGTTTTCTCATTGCTATGGTCTAGAAGTATAATTGATTTTTGACTGTTGATCCTGTGGCCTACAATATTGTTGAATTCAATGACTCACTCTAATTCTTTTTAGTGGATTCTTCAGGACTTTCCATAGCACATCATGTTATCTGCAAACAGAAATGCCTTTACATCTTTTCTAATCTGAATGTCTTTTGTTTCTTTCTTGCCTAATTGCCCTGACCAGAGCCTTCATTCAATACAGTGTTGAATAGAAGTGGTAAGAGCAGACCTACTTGCCTTATTCCCAATCAGGGGAGAAAGCATTTGGTCTGCCATCACTAAGCGTGATCTCAGCTGTGGGTTTTTCATAAGGGAAAAACGTCCTTTATCAGGTTAAGGAAGTTGCCTTCTATTCCTAGTCTATTGAGTGTTTTTATCATTAACAATATTGAATTTTGATGAAAGGCTTCACTCCTTATACTAGGATGATTGTGTTTTTGTCTTTCATTCTGTTGTGCTCTATTACATTCATTGACTTGGGGGATGTTAAACAATCTTGTTTTCCTGTATTAGTACCTCTTTCTTACAGTATGTAATCACATTTATGTATTTCTAAATTTGACCTGCAAGTATTTTCTTGAGAATATTGAATCTATATTCATGAAGGATATTAGTCTATGGTTGTTTCATGATAGCTTTGCCTGGTTTTGGTATCAGAGTAATACTGGCCTCATAGAATGAATTGAGAAGTCTTCCCTCCTCTTTCAGTTTTTAGGAGAGCATGTGAAATTTTGGGGTTTATTAACTGTTTGATAGAATTCACCAGTGACATCTAGTGCTTTGCATTCTTTTGAATTATCTATGTTTAATCTAATGCCTGCCATTTTGAAGTAACTTCTATTTCTCAGTCACTCAAGTAAAAGCACATCAATTTTCCCCCTCCTCCTCCACTGCTCTGTGTCATCTTTCTTTTCTATAGCAATCAATGCCTGTGAGATCAGCAATGGAGGTTGCTCTGCCAAGGCTGTCTGTAAAAGAACCACCCCAGGAAGCCGGGTGTGTGTGTGCAAAGCAGGCTATACTGGCGATGGCATCGTGTGCATAGGTAGGTACCACCTCTCACCTGCGATTTCCAACTGCCTTTAGTTTTGACCCCTCAGTCAAGGTGCTCTCTGATCCCTCCACTTGTTTTCCATTTACTTGTTTTCCCTTGGCTGCTTATAAGCAATCAGCTAGGAAACGCTTTCACACCAAGCAGATGTCCTGCTTGCCATCAAAATGTCCTAAATTGAGCATCTACTGATGATTCTTCTCTGAGCCAATTACACTGTGATGGTTATAAATGTGTGTTTTTTTTTTTAATTCCTACATCCCTTCATTCATAACATGCTGAATTAGACTCCAAANTTAACAATATTAATTCTCTCCATCAATGAACATGGAAGGTCTTTCTATTATTTAGGTCATCCTTTATTTCTTTCCACAATGTTTGTAGTTTTCAGAGTGTTTTATAATTTGTTAATGGAGTCCATCTTTTGATGCTATTTTAAGTGGAATTGTTTTCTTAATTTCATTTTCAGTTTTCTCATTGCTATGGTCTAGAAGTACACTTGATTTTTGACTGTTGATCCTGTGGCCTACAATATTGTTGAATTCAATGACTCATTCTAATTCTTTTTAGTGGATTCTTCAGGACTTTCCATAGCACATCATGTTATCTGCAAACAGAAATGCCTTTACATCTTTTCTAATCTGAATGTCTTTTGTTTCTTTCTTGCCTAATTGCCCTGACCAGAGCCTTCATTCAATACAGTGTTGAATAGAAGTGGTAAGAGCAGACCTACTTGCCTTATTCCCAATCAGGGGAGAAAGCATTTGGTCTGCCATCACTAAGCGTGATCTCAGCTGTGGGTTTTTCATAAGGGATAAACGTCCTTTATCAGGTTAAGGAAGTTGCCTTCTATTCCTAGTCTATTGAGTGTTTTTATCATTAACAATATTGAATTTTGACGAAAGGCTTCACTCCTTATACTAGGATGATTGTGTTTTTGTCTTTCATTCTGTTGCTGTGCTCTATTACATTCATTGACTTGGGGGACATTAAACAATCTTGTATTCCTGTATTAGTACCTCTTTCTTACAGTATGTAATCACATTTATGTATTTCTAAATTTGACCTGCAAGTATTTTCTTGAGGATATTGAATCTATATTCATGAAGGATATTAGTCTATGGTTGTTTCGTGATAGCTTTGCCTGGTTTTGGTATCAGAGTAATACTGGCTTCATAGAATGAATTGAGAAGTCTTCCCTCCTCTTTCAGTTTTTAGGAGAGCATGTGAAATTTTGGTGTTTATTAACTGTTTGATAGAATTCACCAGTGACATCTAGTGCTTTGCATTCTTTTGAATTATCTATGTTTAATCCAATGCCTGCCATTTTGAAGTAACTTCTATTTCTCAGTCACTCAAGTAAAAGCACATCAATTTTCCCCCTCCTCCTCCACTGCTCTTTGTCATCTTTCTCTTCTATAGCAATCAATGCCTGTGAGATCAGCAATGGAGGTTGCTCTGCCAAGGCTGTCTGTAAAAGAACCACCCCAGGAAGCCGGGTGTGTGTGTGCAAAGCAGGCTATACTGGCGATGGCATCGTGTGCATAGGTAGGTACCACCTCTCACCTGCGATTTCCAACTGCCTTTAGTTTTGACCCCTCAGTCAAGGTGCTCTCTGATCCCTCCACTTGTTTTCCATTTACTTGTTTTCCCTTGGCTGCTTATAAGCAATCAGCTAGGAAACGCTTTCACACCAAGCAGATGTCCTGCTTGCCATCAAAATGTCCTAAATTGAGCATCTACTGATGATTCTTCTCTGAGCCAATTACACTGTGATGGTTATAAATGTGTGTTTTTTTTTTTAATTCCTACATCCCTTCATTCATAACATGCTGAATTAGACTCCAAAATTCTATTATTTCAAGTCCTTGGCTGCAAACACTCATATTCATTCAATAGAGGGACAGAGTCAAGCCTGCAGATACGCCTCTGCTGGCACAGCCCCGTCCCAGAGGAGGCAGTTTTGAGAAACCACAGCCAGCACCCTCCCTGTTGGGTTATTTCAGCCACGGAGTTGCCAAGAAAACTGACTCACGCCTTGACACCTGCTCTGCTTGGTTGGCTCCATCGAGATGCCTTTACTTAAAAATAAGGCTCGATTCTCATGCCAGGTGTGGGATTTTTGTTTTAAAGAGATCAACCCCTGCTTGGAGAACCATGGTGGCTGCCACAGGCATGCAGAGTGCACACAGACGGGACCCAACCAGGTGAGCTCTGCCTCTCTGGGGGGCTACATTTTCCTAGGAGCAACTTCCTGCAGATACAGACCCAGGCCTGAGGGAGGGGGCTGAGAACAGACCTCTAGGGAGCAACAGGATGAAATAAATACATTAGAGGAAATTCTGAAACAATTCCCCTAGAGACCGTTGTTTTGGAAAGAGGAGGAAGGTGGGAGGAGCAGGGAACAAAGGGCTCGTGGGAGAAAGGCCTTTCCTACAGTGGGGATTCCCTGGTAGCTCAGCTGGTAAAAAAAAAAAAAAAAAACCCACCTGCAATGCAGGAGACCCTGGTTCAATTCCTGGGTCAGGAAGATCCCCTGGAGAAGGGTTAGACTACCCACTCCAGTATTCTTGGGCTTCCCTGGTAGCTCAGATGGTAAAGAATCCTCCTGCAATGTGGGAGACCTGGGTTCAATCCCTGGGTTGGGAAGATCCCCTGAAGGAGGGCTTGGCAACCCACTCCAGTATTCTTGCCTAGAGAACCCCTATGGACAAGAGGAGCCTGATGGGCTACAGTCCATGGGGTCACAAAGAGTCAGGCACAACTGAGCGAGTAACACAGCACAGCGCAGTGGGAAGAAGTGGGCATGTGCAAACACCACATGGCTCCAGAAGCATGAAGGTCTCCAGCCACGCTCTCCTTTCCTTCAGCTTTCTGATGCCCAGAATCTTATCATTTTTCTTGGGCTTGAGCCTCTGAAACACATGTACGACAGCAGAAGATAATGGTTTTAAGCCCTCTCTCGGTCACATACTCCCCAGCGCTGTGGCCGATGCGTTGCCTGCCTAGGGAGAAGGTTAGGGGAGGCGGGAGCGTGTGAGGACTCCACATAAAGGAGGGGAGGGGTTGAGGGGAAGCTGGAGGCTCAGGAACCCCGACTCTGCCTCCCTCAGTCCCTGTCACACCGTGAGCAAGCAGGAAACGGTGCATCAGACACTGGACGGGTGATGATGGAGTGAGAGCCAGCAGGACCTGTCTGTGAAATAACCCGTTCTGCCTTCTTCCTGGACAGGCTGTCTGTAACTGTTTGCCAAAGTACACTGGAGACGGGAAGGTCTGCACCCTCATCAACGTCTGCTTGACTGTGAGTTGGGCCCCCTCCCTGCATCTAGGCTGCGGTGTTGAGGTGGCCTCCATCAGAGCTGCTTCTGGGCCATTTCTTCCTTGTGTCCCAGTTGCAGAGCTGGAGACACTGCAGTCTCTGCCTCCGTCTTCATGTGGCCTCACCTCTGTGTCTGGGTTTCCTCTTCCAGTGAGGACGCTAGTGGACTTAAGACCCCCTGGTTAATCTAGGACATCGCATCTCCGAGATCCTTCATTGCATCTGCAAAAACTCTTTTTCTAAATAAGGTCCCATTCACAGAGCCCAGGGCTTAGGATGTAGATATAGCTTAGGGGGGCACATAATTCAACCTACCCAAGAGCGGGAGGAGAAGGGGTCTCTGGCCCCGGTCACAGAACAAGCGCATGGCAGAGTCAGAACTTGAGCCCCTGTCTGTCTGACTCATAGGCCACACCTTTGACCACTTCTCGTGCTTGTTCCTCCACAAGGCTCTGATCCCCAGCAGAGGCCCAGTTCATAGACCTTCCCTCCTCATCCATATCTCTGCCCACCCACATGAGAGCCTGCTGCAAGCCTGAAAACAGCACAGATACTCCATAATTAAAGCCCCTTCTCTCCAGGCGAGGTCCCTACTGTCCCCCGTGATGGTCTGTCTATTCTACACCAACTGCCTTCTGGTTTTTTACATAGCAAATCCATTACTTTGCTATGATGGATTAAAGTTTAGCCTTCAGCTGAGAAGTGTCAAACAAGATTTATGCCTTTCTAGTTAACTCCTGGGTGCTGATAAACTTCCCATTTGGCAACTCTGGACTGATCTCTTCAGGGCTGGAGATCTGCTGGGATGGACTTGTCATCTTGAGATATGGGCACACCTCAGAGACATTGTGGCTTTGGTTCCACACCACCGAAATACAGTGACTATTACAATAAAGCAAGTCACAAGAATTTTTGGTGTCCCAATACATATAAAAGTTATATTTATACCATATTGAAATCTGTTAAGTATCCAATAACATTATGTCTAAAAAATACAAGGTATGTAAGCCAACCATACTTAATTTTAAAAAGAAGACATTAAGAGTTAAATAAATAAATAATGTATTGGGTTGCCCAGAAAGTTCATTTGGATTCACTTGTGACATCTTATGGAAAAGCCCAAACGAACTTTTTGGCAAACCCAATACGTACCTTAATTTTAAAAAACACTTCGTTACTAAACATTGATAACCATCATCCAACAACACAAAGTCATCACAAACCTCCAATCTGTAAAAATCACAGCACCTGCAAAGTTCAGTAAAATGAGGTATGCCATGTAAGGCTGGGTCAGTAGGATGACTCTTACAACTTTAGGGAGACGGAACACAGATTCAGGAAAAGGGCAAATTATGCAAACCAGCCAGTTCAGTTCAGTCGCTCAGCCGTGTTCAACTCTTTGCAACTCCATGGACTGCAGCACGCCAGGCTTCCCTGTCCATCACCAACTTCCGGAGCTTACTCAAACTCATGTCCGTCGAGTTGGTGATGCCATCCAACCATCTCATCCTCTGTTGTCCCCTTCTCCTCCTGCCTTCAGTCGTTCCCAGCATCAGGGTCTCTTTTCCAATGAGTCAGTTCTTCGCATCAGGTGGCCAAACTATTGGAGCTTCAGCATCAGTCCTCCCAATGAATATTCAGGACTGATTTCCCTTAGGATTGATTGGTTTGATATCCTTGCTGTCCATGGGACTCTCAAGAGTCTTCTCCAACACCACAGTTGAAAAGAAACCGGTCAGAGAGTAAGACAAAAAGTGAATGTCAATACAGAATTGCTTTGTGAGCACTGGCAGGGCTGGCAAGCTAACTGGTCTGATTTCTATCCCCCACTCCATGGAAATTTTACCAGAATAATGGCGGCTGTAGTGAATTTGCTATCTGCAACCACACTGGACAAGACGAAAGGACTTGTACTTGCAAACCAAACTACGTTGGGGATGGGTTTACCTGCCGTGGCAACATCCATCAGGTAATGCAAGGCATGTTTCTGTAAAGGGAACTCCACTTTCCTCCTTGTGTGAAGAACCTAAGGCACTGAGAAGGGTGCAAGAGTTTTGTTCCATATAAAACTAAAATGTGCGGGAGGCCCCTGGAGGGACCTGGAGGTCCAGTGGTTAAGACTTGGCACTTCCATCACAGGGTTTGATCCCTGGTCTGGGAACTAAAATCCCACATGCCACACAGTTCAGTTCAGTCACTCAGTCGTGTCTGACTCTTTGCAACCCCATGGACTGCAGCATGCCAGGCCTCCCTGTCTACCACCAACTCCTGGAGTTTATTAAAACTCATGTCCATTGAGTCAGTGATGCCATCCAACCATATCATCCTCTGTCTCCTCCTGCCTTCAATCTTTCCCAGCATCAGGGTCTTTTCCAATGAGTCAGTTCTTTGTATCAGGCGGCCAAAGTATTGGAGTTTGAGCATCAGTCCTTCCAATGAATATTCAGGACTGATTTCCTTTAGGATGGACTAGTTGGATCTCCTTGCAATCCAAGGGACTCTCAACAGTCTTCTTCAACACCACAGTTCAAAAGCATCAGTTCTTCAGCACTCAGCTTTCCTTATAGTCCAACTCTCACATCCATACATGACCACTGGAAAAACCATAGCTTTGACTAGATGGACCTTTGTTGGCAAAGTAATGTCTCTGCTTTTTAATATGCTGTCTAGGTTGGTCATAACTTTTCTTCCAAGGAGTCTTTTAATTTCCTGGCTGCAGTCACCATCCGCAGTGATTTTGGAGCCCAAAAAATAGTCTGTCACTGTTTCCATTGTTTCCCCATCTACTTGCCATGAAGTGATGGGACCAGATGCCATGATGTTAGTTTTCTTAATGTTGAGTTTTAAGCCAACTTTTTAACTCTCATCTTTCACTTTCATCAAGAGGTTCTTTAGTTCTTCTCTTTCTTCCATAAGGGTGGTGTCATCTGTATATCTGAGGTTATTGATATTTCTCCCAGTAATCTTGATTCCAGCTTGTGCTTCATCCAGCCCAGCATTTCTTATGATGTACTCTGCATAAAAGTTAAATAAGGAGGGAGACAATATACAGGCTTGACGTACTTCTTTTCCTATTTGGAACCAGTCTGTTGTGCCATGTCCAGTTCTAACTATTCCCTGTCCACACAGCATGGCCAAAATGTAAAACAAACAAACAAAACTATAAAACATGGAAACTTTATCTTCCCATGAGAATTCACTTGATCTGGCATGCAGTGATTCAGATTAATAGTTCTCAAGTCAGAAAATGCCTGTGTATGAATTCAGCTCAGCCAGTTATTATGGTAATATGACTTTAGGCAGATTATATCACCTCTTTGTGATATATCTGTTTTCTAACCTTCAAAAGAAAATAATGGTAGCATTCCCAGCAAGTTGTTATAAGATTTTAATGAGACAACGTGTGTAGCAGGCACAGAGTACACAGTAACTCAAAGGCATGGCCATGATGTAGGCTGTTGTTGGGGTGTGTCTGTGTGTGTGTGTGTGAACACACCTGAGCATCTGTACTTGGTGGAGAGATGCTTGGATGTGATACCTGTAGATTTCTACCTATTATAAAGTGAACATCCTGTTATTTGGTTTAAAGAGGGACCAGAGCATTCTGGCTGATTCAAATATTCTTGTTAGTAGAGAAAATAAATCTACCATAAACCTATGACAGATTTTTCTAATACTTGAACTTTCAGAAATGCTCTTAAAGCTCAGGTACTTCTATAACTGGCTGAACCTTTCCATGGTAAATCAGATGGTGGCTCCAGGAAGCTTTGAGAACTCACAGTATATCCACACTGTCATTCTGAACACCAGTCGCGAGCCTGCAGCTGAGACTTGTTTAAGAGGCCTGCCCCGGCAGTGCATTCGTGCATGCTCAGTTACTCGGTTATGTCAGACTCTTTGCGACCCCATGGACTGTAGCCCATAAGCAGGCTCCTCTGTTCATGGGATTTCCCAGGCAAGAATACTGAAGTAGGTTGCCATTTCCTACTCCAAGGTATCTTCCCAACCCAGGGATTGAACCCACGTCTCCTGCATTGGCAGGCAAAGTCTTTACCACGGACCCACCTGTTAAGCTCTAAAGAGATGGTAGATTCTCTCCATCTTGGAGAAATTGCCCTGTGATAACCTCTATTGTTCTTGTGTTTGATTCACAGCCATTAAGTGGACTTTTTTTGTCTTTGTTTCTAGGAGCTTCCCAAGAATCCAAAAACATCTCAGTTTTACTTCCAGTTGCTGGTAAGAATGCGTATGTATGTCTAACTAGAAGAATTGAGTCTCAAACTCCTGATATGGGTTAAAGATATGAGATTAAATCTGTAACCTCTGGAGTAGGTAAAGACAGAAGACAGTCCTGGAACCTACATTTCTGCAATACTCTCTGTGTTGGTCATCTGTGAACTTCTCAGGCCCCAGGTGGGCAGCATACGAGTGGAATAAAGGTTGCCTTTGCCCATTGCACATGTGAGAATGTATTTTATGAAAAAACTGCCATCTAACCCGTTGAGACAAGAAGCATTACTAGGGCAATCAGCTAACTCTTCGGGTGAAAACATTAAGTTAAATCTTTCTGCATCTCATACATCAGAATATAGTCCAGAGATACTGAAGAAAAAGAATAAAAATCTAGAAGAGTAAAATCTAGAAGAAAATATAAGGAACCATAGGTCCTTAGCCTTGGCAAGAACACAGAACAGTTGAGTAAATTGTCATATTACTTACATTTGCTTTCTTATCTCAACCATAGAAAACATTTAGTGTGTGAAAGAGATGCACTGGCAAAAAGTTATCTGGAAATAACAGACATCTTTCTAGGTGGTGGGATTATGGGTAGTTATTTTCTTTTTTGTACTATATTTTCAAATCTTTCATACCAGTCAATGTATGTCATTCTACAACCAGATAAAAATGAACATTATTTCCATGTCTAAGGAAGTGGGTGATTCTGAATCTAAGGCTAAATGAAACACAAGTCTCCCCATTCAGTTTTTCTCTCCCCTCTGCCATCATGTACTCTCTCTCTGTTATTTGTCTGAGCCCTGCCTTTACTTATGTTAGGTTTTGGGTTGGCCAAAAAGTTCATTTGGGTTTTTCCATACGACGGTACAAAAAAGCTTGAACTTTTGTACCAACCAATACGTGGCATGTGGCCCCCACCTGCCTTCCCCACAGGAACATTCTGTGCGAGACCTGATTGGTCCTGGCCCCTTCACCGTCCTGGCACCTTTATCTGCAGCCTTTGATGAGGAACCCCAGGTAAGCATGAAACTAGAGGCAGGTAGGTAGAAGAGCTTTGGGACTGAAACAATCTTTGGGCATCACCCTGGAACCAACACAAAAGACATTTCTAAACAGGAGATTTAGAATCAGCTTGAGGTGACCAGCAATGAAAGGGGTTGCCTGTCAGTGTGGGAACCCCCATCAGGAGAAGCATTCAAGTGGATTTGGGGTCACCACTAGCAGAGACTTCTAAAGGACATCCCTAAATAGGGTAGGAGGTTGGGAAAGAACAACCATTCTTAAATAATTTAAACCCTGATAGACACCCCTCCAAAAAAAAAAAAAAAAAAGGAATGCTAGATTAATGGGATATAAATAGGTTCTTTTCTTGCAGAATTTATCAGAGCCTTTACTGTCTAACATTCACTTGAACTCTTCATGCTGGATTATCCATTAATATGTAATAATGTAGCAAGCATTTATTGAATGTTTCCAACCAGAGGGCTGCTAGCTCTAGCTGGAACCCTTGGATCTATTGCAGATTAAGGACTGGGACAAAGGGGGCCTGATGCCCCAGATTCTTCGGTATCACGTGATCGCCTGCCACCAGCTGCTTCTGGAAAACCTGAAGTTGACCCCAAATGCTACTTCTCTCCAAGGGGAGTCACTTGTCATCTCCGTGTCTCAGGTAGGAGAAGCCACTTCAGGAAGGTATTTTCCTTGGGCCCTCTCTCTTTCCTCTTCCTTAGAGCAATAAGAGGAATAATAATAATAACAACTAACGCATGTGGGAATGACTGCTTTATGCCGGCTACTATCCTAAGTGTCTGATGTGTGTGTGCTAAGTCACTTCAGTCATGTCTGACTCTTTGAGACACATGGACTGTAGCCTGCCAGGCTCCTCTGTCCATGCGGTTTTCCAGGCAACAATACTGGAGTGGGGTGCCATGCCCTCCTCCAGGGGGTCTTCCCACCCAAGAATCAAACCTGTGTCGCTATGACTCCCACCCTGCAGACAGGTTCTTTATCCCTAGCCACTGGGGATACGTACTAACTGATTTAGTCCTCAGAATCCCATAGTGTAGATATTATTATTTTCCTCAATTTAAAAATTAGGAAACTGAACTCAGGTTAAGTAGCTTTTCCAAGGTCACACAGCAAGTAAATATTAATATTAGAGCTGGAATTGAAACTCAGAGGCAAGGCAGCTTCAGGTGGTCAAGAGAACTGCTTTCAGCAGTAGCTGGGGAGGGATGAAAGCTTTTGTTCAAATCCTTGACCATACTGATGCCTTCCCTCACCACAGAAAGAAACACGTGGTGACTATGGAGTTCATGACAAAGGGAAAAAGTATGTGGTGGGGTCAGAAGCGGGGTTGCTAGAGAAGACATCTGAAAGAGAAGCCAATTTTGATCAGCTTATTATTTCATATTGGAGAATCACAGTGAAATAACTGTTTTGGTTGATTGTTCAGCCGCTGAGTTGTGTCTGACTCTTTGCAACCCCATGGATTGCAGCATGCCAGCCTTCCCTGTCTTTCACTGTCTCCCAGAGTTTGCTCAGACTCATGTCCATTGAGTCAGTGATGCCATCCAACCATCTCATCCCATCACCCACTTCTCTTCCTGCCCTCCATCTTTCCCAGCATCAGGATCTTTTCCAATGAGTTGGCTCTTCGCATCAGGTGGCCAAAGTATTGGAGATTATTTCTCCAGGTGAAAATTATATTCTTGACATATGCTTAAGTAATTTGGATCTTCAGATTTTGCTCACAGCTCTACTTGAACATTCACTTTCATGATGATTTAATATGTTCACAGAATATTTTGGAAGAAAGAAGTGATTTTGTGTCTATTTCTCTTTGTGCTCATTTCCTCTTTTTTCTTTTTTGGTTGACTTCAGGACATGGTGTTGATAAATAATAAAGCCAGGATCATATCCAGTGATATCATCTGTACAAATGGAATCATCCACATCATAGACAAACTGCTGTCTCCCCAAAACTTGCTTATCACCCCTAGAGATGCCTCTGGAACAATTCTGGTGGGTGAACTCATTGTCAGACTCTCAGCATGGAGTGACTCACAAGATGTAATTTATTATCTCAATTCTGCTTTTGAGGCATTGTTCAAGACAGTTAAATTTTGCTGCTTCAGTCTCAAGTTACTACTAAAAACCTCACTGGGGCTTCCCTGGCAGTTTAGTGGTTAAGACTCTGCACTTTCACAGAAGGAGATGCTGGCTTCGATCCCTAGTCAGAGAAATAAGATCCCACAAGCCACATGTCACGCTACCCCCAAAAAACAAAACCTCATTAATACTGTTCTTGCATGCATGCTAAGTCACTTCAGTCATATCTGACTTTTTGCAACCCTATGAGCTGTAGCCCACCAGGCTCCTCTGTCCATGGGATTCTCCAGGCAAGAATTCTGGAGTGGTTTGCCATGCCCCGCTCCAGGGGATCTTCTCAAACCAGGAATCGAGCCTGAGTCTTTTATGTCTCCTGCATTGGCAGGCAGCTTCTTTACCAGTAGAGTCACCTGAGAAGCCCATAAGAAATACTGTTCCTCAGTTCAGTTCAGTCACTCAGTCGTGTCCAGCTCTTTGTGACCCCATGAATCACAGCACGCCAGGCCTCCCTGTCTGTCACCAACTCCCAGAGTTCACTCAGACTCACGTCCATCGAGTCGGTGTTGCCATGCAGCCATCTCGTCCTCTGTCGTCCCCTTCTCCTCCTGCCCCCAATCCCTCTCAGCATCAGAGTCTTTCCCAGTGAGTCAACTCTTCTCATGAGGTGGCCAAAGTACTGGAGTTTCAGCTTTAGCATCATTCCTTCCAAAGAAATCCAGGGTTGATCTCCTTCAGAATGGACTGGTTGGATCTCCCTGCAGTCCAAGGGACTCTCAAGAGTCTTCTCCAACACCACAGCTCAAAAGCATCAATTCTTCGGTGCTCAGCTTTCTTCACAGTCCTATTCCTAGTAAGAAGTAAATAGGTGAAAGTCTATTTTAAATAGTTGAATGGATTTCGTAAGTTATTCTTTAGTTTCCACAAGGGCAGGTTGTGCATAGATTTGGAAGATGGAGAAATTACGTAGATGGGTGATAACGATGATGAGAGAGATAGATGATCCACAGGTAGGCAGGCATGTAGGTAGACAGACAGATAGACGGACAGAGGCCATTAAAACTAAACCAGGAGTAAAACATCTTCTTGATGGACAGAAAAGACGCTTTCAACTTTTTTGTTACTTATTAGTGTTGGGTTCTCATTGCAGACAGCCGAATCCACTGTATCTCATTTAAATAAACAGGAGTTTCTAAGGATGTTAAGTATATCACCAAATCTCTTGGAAAGCAAGAGAGCCTAATTCAGACACTACACAGCTGGGGACAAAGCAGCCGGGGCACTTGTGAAGGGAGGACACCTGACTCCCCCACGGGGCGTTCAGAACCAGCTCTGCCCGTGCCCTCTGTCTCCGGCCCCATCACTAGGAGACAAGAGTGCACACCAGATGCCTCCAGCCCCGTNTCACAGTACAATTCCTAGTAAGAAGTAAATAGGTGAAAGTCTATTTTAAATAGTTGAATGGATTTTGTAAGTTATTCTTTAGTTTCCACAAGGGCAGGTTGTGCATATATTTGGAAGATGGAGAAATTACGTAGATGGGTGATAACGATGATGAGAGAGATAGATGATCCACAGGTAGGCAGGCATGTAGGTAGACAGACAGATAGACGGTCAGATACCATTAAAACTAAACCAGGAGTAAAACATCTTCTCGATGGACAGAAAAGACGCTTTCAACTTTTTTGTTACTTATTAGTGTTGGGTTCTCATTGCAGACAGCCGAATCCACTGTATCTCACTTAAATAAAAAGGAGTTTCTAAGGATGTTAAGTATATCACCAAATCTCTTGGAAAGCAAGAGAGCCTAATTCAGACACTACACAGCTGGGGACAAAGCAGCCGGGGCACTTGTGAAGGGAGGACACCTGACTCCCCCACGGGGCGTTCAGAACCAGCTCTGCCCGTGCCCTCTGTCTCCGGCCCCATCACTAGGAGACAAGAGTGCACACCAGATGCCTCCAGCCCCGTGACCATCAGAAGACCTAATATCCCTGCTAGCAGCCCCCACCTCCTCGTGTCGTGTCTTTCTACCTGTACGTTTTGCACAAGCACTTCTGCTTGGGGGTCCCATATCACATGTGGGACTCTAGCTGCGGGGCAGTCTGGGAAAACGTAGTGCGTAGCCATCCAGCCCCTGCGATACGGAAAGGCAGGCGTACAACCCACAGAGCCTTCTGTTATCTTCCCCTCATTTTATTCCGTTGAGCTTTTGTTAAAGTGCTTTGTGAACTGTACGAATGAAAGTTTCATTCCCACTCTCACTGTCTTTGCAGCAAAATCTCACTACAGTGGCCATGAACCACGGCTACGGCGAGTTTAGCACCTTGATTCAGGTAAAAGCCTAGGAGAAAAGTTGCCTCGGGGGGTGTAACCTACCTAAAGAGGTTTGGTTTGTGGAGAGTTTTTTGTTTGTTACGTAGTTTCTGTTTGCGGCACTAGCCAGCTGTTGTGGGGTTTTAAGGAAGTCTAATGTTCTGGACAACAAAGTCATACTCTGCCACTCCATCCCCCAAATGTTTCCTAGCTGAATTAGAAGTTAAAGTATTTGAGGCTAGAGTGAGGGAAAGGAATTAGGATGTGCCCATTCCTAAAATAGGGGCTTCGTGTCTGGAATGATCACCCCCTTTACTGAGATGGGGAAGCTGAGAGGCAAAGATGGGAAATCTCTGCCCATTAGGCAGAAATTATATTTCAAACCACATTTTTCTGACATCAGAGACAAGTCCCACGAACTGTGTAGAGAAACTTATTGTTCAGAGATTTCAGAGGATAATCAGGAAGGAGCAGGTTCTTCCATGACCTCCTCCACCACCTACCCCAGCAGTCTCAGGAGGTCTCTGAGAACCCTAGGGTCCCCATAGCACAGAATGCAAACCTCTGTGCAGACCAGCAATTTCCAAAGGGGTCTGGGGCTTGGACTCTCTGGGGAGCTTTTTAGAAAAGGAGATTGGAAGGTGCTCATAGTAAGACTCTCCAGTGGTGTTACAGACCAGTACCTTTGCCCACCCACCTACTCCCTAAACCTTCTAGTGCCCCCACCCCTGGACATCGGGTCTGCTTAAACACAGGCTTTTATGTAGCAAGTTAAAAGGCTCTCTGGGTCTCAAAAAGAGGGAATAATAAAGCACTTCATAGGGCTGTTAGGAAAACTACAAGAAAAAATGTATATGATGTATAAGAAAAAATGTAGAAGATTCTCAAAATGGTTCTTTGCCAGTCACCTGGCAATTTCTTTTTTGAGGCTATGTGATCTAGAAATCCTCTAAATATATACAAGTATCTCAATATTGTATAGGTTTCACATTTTTAAAGGAAATATGGGGAAAGTGCTAAGTGGGTCTTCCAGAAATTAAAACGTTTGGACGAGAGTAGTGGCAAAAAAAGAGTCTTGCTAAAGTGTGTTTCCCTATTAACAAAGCCCAGAATTGGCTTTTCTGTTTTACTTTCTAAGAAAATGAGAGTCAGAATGACGGGAGTGTGAAGAAAGCCTCCAGTTTCAGGCTGAATCTCGCTTAAACTAGCCAAAGGCCTGAGAAGCCCCATGGCGGGCACAGAGAGGGCCCCAGGCGGGCTTTTGCTCTGGCCCTTGGGTTCCAGAGCCAGTGCTTCTTGGCTGGGCTTTGGGGCGCACCTGACCGACTCCTTGTGTTTCAGGACTCCGGCTTGCTGAGCGTCATCACAGACCCCATCCACACCCCAGTCACACTTTTCTGGCCCAGCGACCGAGCCCTCCGAGCCCTGCCCCGTGAACAACAGGATTTCCTGTTCAACCAAGGCAACAAGGACAAGCTGAAGGAGTACTTGAAGTTCCACGTGATCCGAGATGCCAAGGTATTCTGTTTTCACACAGACGGGAATGGCAAGGTTGCCCTCGAGGTGATCAAATCCAGGAATTGTCTTTCCCTCTCAGTCTCCGTGGTGTTGGGAGGTCTGAGCATCCCCTGCCCCCGCTGTGTCCTCTGGCTGGCTGTGGGGAACTGACCACAAGAGTATAGCTCATCTGGTTCTGTTTCTCCCCCGCCATTGTTTCATTTCCCCTAACTTTAACCAATACTCAAAAGCACCCTTCCCCTCTTCTACTGCAGACCAGCTCCCTCCCTTCCCTAGTTCACAAGGCAAAGTGTCTCTTGACAATTCCCAAGTTTCTCCCAGATGGACTCTTTCTCCCCCAATTTCCAGAGTTTCTAGGCAGAAGACGGATTCATCCAGCTGCCACCAGTTGTTGGCTCATGTACCGATCTACTGCGATTAGGGAAGCAGGATCCTGTAGGAGCATGGCAGCTCTTGCTAAAACCCTGTCCCTCTGAATCCTCCACCAGGACCCTGTTTCCCCCGAGGAGTGAGACATCTAATCCAAGAGGGCCTGCTGTCCTCACTTGGGTTAATTTGTAGGTCCTGTGTTAGTTTCCTAGGCTGCCATAACCAATGACCACAAACTGGGTGACTTGAAACAGTAGAAATAAATCCCCTCAGAGTTCTGTGGACTAGAAGTCTGAGATCAAGGTGTTGACAAGGTTGTTTCTGCTGGAACTCCTGAGGGAGAGGCTGTTCCCTGCTTTCTTCCTGGCTTCTGGTGGTGTCCAGACATCCTCGGCACCCCAGGCTTGTAGCCGCATCCCTCCAGTCTCTGCTTCTGCTGTCACGTGGCTGGCTGTCCTCTCCCTGCATGTTTCTGTGTCTTCACATGGCACTCTCCTCTTCTCTCTTCTTCTTAAGATGACACCAATCTTTTTGGATTAAGGGCCCACTCTACTCTGGTATGGGCTTCCCTGGTGGCTCAGACATTAAAGAATCTGCCTGCAATGCAGGAGATCTGGGTTCGATCCCTGGATCAGGAAGATCCCCTGGAGAAGGGAATGGCTACCCACTCCAGTATTCTTGCCTGGAGAATTCCAGGGACATAGGAGCCTGGCAGGCTACAGTCCATGGGGCCGCAGAGAGTCAGACACGACTGGGTGACTAACACTTTCTCTACTCTAATGTGACCTCAGCTCAACCAGTTATATCTGCAATGATCTCATTTCCAAGGAAGATCACATTTTGAGGTAATAGGGATCTAGCCTTCAGTGAAACTTTTGAGGGGTCACAATTCAACCCATCACAGTGCCCTAATGCAATTTCCCTAACCCTGGTCTGCCACAGGCTTCATGCAGCAACACAGCGTCTTCCGTGGACTCCTGAACACAGAAGGGGAAGGAAGGGTGACTGAAACAAGCTGGAGGAGACTTTCCTACAGAAAAAAAAAAGCCAACTTCCTAGAGAATCCATACTTATTCTTCCTTTTGATTCTGTCTACTGTCATTTTGAAGCTGGAATTATTAGAACTCAGAAAAAAAAAAAAACTTGCATCTAAATTTGGTTTGTTAGCAAAGCTCCTTCTTCAACCCAGATTCAGGGTATTAATGTGATCCATCACTCCTACAGGTCTTGGCAGTGGACCTCCCCAGATCTGCTACCTGGAAGACCCTGCAAGGTTCTGAGCTGAGTGTGAAGTGTGGAGCTGGCAGTGACATCGTGAGTACGGTCACCCAGAGCTGTGGCGGGGGCAGAAAATGCATGCCCCAACCATTGCCGCTTCCAGGAGATGTTTCCTTTTTTCCCACATTGGCAGCAAGTTCTTTCTCTCACTGCTTTTACGACTGTATCCCCTGAATAAGTGAATATGAAAACCCTGATAAATCCTGGCCAGCCCAAGCCCTCACCAGGTGTCAGGGAGCCCCCCTTACACTTGTAGAAAGTAGCTTCTGGTTGATTTTTCAGAAGATTTATTTTCCGGTGTGAGATACTTCCCTGAAACAAGAAAGAATGCTGTCATTCCTTTCCCTTCCTTCCTGGCCCCTCTGCAGCCTCCCCTCCAGTCCTCTCTTGGCAGTCAGGGCCAGCTCTGGGCTCTATCTACCTAGATCAGCAAACAGAGAGAAAATTTGCAATTTTCACCTTCTTTGGCTAGTTTTGATAATATTACCTTCCTGTAATTCCACATAATAAGTAGATTTGGTGGGCTAATAGTAGCTACACCCTGTATCTTATATTTAATGGAAAATGACTAAAAAGAAAAAGACTACAAGTGGCCAATCCAGAGCTAGTATGATAGCTCACTGAGGGAGCGCCTTCTGTCTTTCTGCTCTGTAGCATGTATTTCTAGCCTCACAGTCACCTCAAGGTCCAATATGACTGCTGGAGGTCCAGCCATCACATTTACTTTCCAGGCAGGAGAAAATGAAAAAGCAATTTACCTCCAAACTGAGTCGGTTACCTTCAAGGAGCCTTCAGAGAAGTCTCAGACAACATTTTGTTTACATCTTCCAACAAGCAAGAATCCCTTTTGATGATTGGATTGGAATGGCATTTAATTTGTTCCTGAATCCAAAGAGTGTTAACATCTTTACATCCCAACTTCTGGAAAGTTATCCCAATGTACTTATACTCTTGAGATCAGCACCACTATCTCCATAGAAACTGGGCACTTATCAAAAGAAGAATGTCAACTGTTCATCCTGAGTGCTTGGAGAAGGCAATGGCACCCCACTACAGTACTCTTGCCTGGAAAATCCCATGGACGGAGGAGCCTGGTAGGCTGCTGTACATGGGGGTCACTATGAGTCAGACGTGACTGAACGGCTTCACTTTCACTTTTCACTTTCATGCACTGGAGAAGGAAATGGCAACCCACTCCAGTATTCTTGCCTGGAGAATCCCAGGGACGGGGTAGCCTGGTGGGCGCACAGAGTCAGACACGACTGAAGTGACTTAGCAGCAGCATCCTGAGTGCTAATAACGCTTTCAGAGCACTTTGTATTCAGAGTACCATTTAGTTAAACTTCATATGCAATGTAATCATTAATCCTATCCACCTGATAAAAACAATTAAACCTCAGTGAAGTTTAGGGACTGGCTCATATAGTGCAAGAGTGAAAGGGCAGGGATTCAACCACAGTTTTCTAGTGTTCTTCCCGCTGAATCACACTGTGTGCATCCTATCAAACACTGCTGAGATGTCTTTTTCTTTGCATGAAACTTCTAAAAGCATTTTGCTTCCTGTTGGGGTGGTGGGGAATATATCCATCAATTTACTAGCTGTGTGGACTTTAGGAAGGGATGCTCAAGGATTGTTGCAAGAATTAAACAAAACAATGTATCTAGAGCATGATTTAGACAATGTCATGTTGTTCAGTCAATAAGTTGTGTGACTCTTTGAGATCCCATGGACTGCAGCACACTAGGCTTCTCTATCCTTCACTATTTCCCAGAATTTGCTCAAACTCATGTTCATTGTGTCAGTGATGCCATCCAACCATCTCATCCTCTGTTGCCCACTCATCCTCTGTTGCCCACTTCTCCTGCCCTCAATCTTTCCCAGCATCAGGGTATTTCCAGTGAGTTGGCTCTTTGCATCAGGTGGCCAAAATATTAGAGCTTCAGCATCAGTCCTTCTAATGAATGTTCAGGGTTGATTTCCTTTAGGATTGACTGGTTTGATCCCCTTGCAGTCCAAGGGACTCTCAAGAATCTTCTCCAGCAGTACAATTCAAAAGCACCAATGCCTGCTGCTGCTGCTGCTGCTGCTGCTAAGTCACTTCAGCCGTGTCTGACTCTATGCGACCCCATAGACGGCAGCCCACCAGGCTCCCCCATCCCTGGGATTCTCCAGGCAAGAACACTGGAGTGGGTTGCCATTTCCTTCTCCAATGCATGAAAGTAAAAAGTGAAAGTGAAGATGTTCAGTCGTGTCTGACCCTTAGCGACCCCATGAACTGCAGCCTACCAGACTCCTTCGTCCATGGGATTCTCCAGACAAGAGTACTGGAGTGGGGTGCCATTGCCTTCTCCTGCTGCTGCTGCTACTAAGTCACTTCAGTCGTGTCCGACTCTGTGCAACCCCATAGACAGCAGCCCACCAGGCTCCCCCATCCCTGGGATTCTCCAGGCAAGAACACCGGAGTGGGTTGCCATTTCCTTCTCCAGTGCATGAAAGTGAAAAGTGAAAATGAAGCCATTCAGTCGTGTCCGACTCTTCGCGACCCCATGGACTGCAGCCTACTAGGCTCCACCGTCCATGGGATTTTCCAGGCAAGAGTACTGGAATGGGGTGCCATTGCCTTCTCCTTGCCTTCTCCTAGTGCCTTCTCCTAATGCATGTGAAAAAGAAGTTGCTGTCATTATAAGGTTAAAGCCCGTCACTGTATATTTTGGAAAGGAAGTGATACTGGAGCTTTGCTAGGTGCTGGCACTAAATGAGAAAACTGGGTAAGTGCCCGTGAAGTGGCCGTGTCAACCAAGTTTGTCCTGAACCAGGGTCAGGCCACATCTGCTCCACCTTGTCACCCCCACCACTACCATCTATACTTTGATGGAGCAGTATTGCCAAGTGGCCAGGAGTAGGGGGCTGAGGCTGCCAGCCTGGGCGTGAATACCCACACCACCACTTACAGATCGTGTGACCTTGGTGAGTTACCTAACCGCTCACTGCCTCAGTTTCCTCATCTGTAAATGAGAATACCAGCAACAGTAGCCACATCGTAGGGTGGCTGTGAGGACTGAAGGGACTTGCATAGGTAAAGCACAAAGAACAATACTTGGTATAATGCATTCTAAGCATTCGTGATGTAGACGTTGATATCAATACATATCAGTTCTTTCTGACTCTGGTAGGTTCTGGCCACATTCCATGGCCTGAGAAAAGGAGAAGTCTGAGAATCACTGACGGTTCACCCTCTCTCTCCCTGTCCCGCAGGGCGACCTCTTCCTGAACAGCCAAACGTGCAGAATTGTGCAGCGGGAGCTCTTATTTGACTTGGGTGTGGCCTACGGTATCGACTGTCTACTGATTGACCCCACCCTGGGGGGCCGTTGCGACACTTTTACCACTTTCGATGTCTCGGTCAGTCCTGAAAACACTACTGTAGAAAGAGACCCTTGGGCCAACTAAACAGCCCTTGTGACCTAGCGTGGACCCTGCTGTGAAGACTCAGAGGGCTGCTCCCCAGCGAACACGGGAACCAGGGGATCAGAAGGCCACAGGACAGGGCTTTTCAGATTCACCATCAACAAGCATCTACTCAGTCCTGTACAGGCCTTGCCCATTCTCATTTATCCACCCACCCATTCATCCCCTCACCATCAAGCAAGCAGCTGTTGAGGACCAACAGTATGCCCTGTTCTGCCAATCACTTTCAAACCCACCCATCCACTCAGTCATTCACTTATCCATTCAACAAGCAGTTTTTGAGCCTCTGCCAGAATAAACCATGTGAAACTGCCATGTTTGACAGAGTATGACTACAAAAATGGCCATGTCATATGGTTCTAATATCTAATATATGCTGCCCATACTTCCATTCACTTGTTCATGCACTAACACTGATTGAACCTCTGTCCTGGGCCCTGCACATGTGTGAGGCACATGTGCATTTCACACTCGTTCATCCATCCAGTACCGTTTATTGAGTATGACATTTGAGCCTACTATTCAGCTCAATGCCCATCTTACCCTTATCCAATGATAGAAGTTGTGATTATCATCTCCATTATGTCAATTTGGAAATTGAGTCTCAAAGAGATGAAGTGACTTAAATGGCAAAGTCTGTGACCAGTTGATTTCTATACCAGGTAACTTATAGGCATTTGATAAATACCTAGATTACTAGAATACCAATCAGCCAAAGTAAGAGATGAAAAAGTTTTTAACTTCTTAACTTCCAAAGTATATATACACACATTTTTTTTCAGTCAATCATTTTTCCTCCAAATCCCCTGAAAATCAATAGCAAGAATTAGTATCCCTATTTTATAGATTAGAAGACTAAGGATCCAAGAATGTGATTCGCAAAAAATTTCACAGCTGATCTCTAAGGAACTGACACTTGTATCCACATTCCCAGGGCTGCTATGGCATGTGCCGTGTGACCCTGCGCTGGTGCCCCTTCATCTAATAGGGAACTTATCACCTCAAAGAACTAAGCCAAGGAGCTGAGATCCAAGACAGACCTTCAGAATTCTCTATGGCAAAATTGCAGTGCATTTGTTTTTATATTCTTAATCATAGCTTGAATCTTAATCAAGATTAAGCTCTTAGTCAGATAATCATAGCAATAACCAGGGGCATTTACTTTGTTTCCTGATATTCTGGATTTTTAAGTGTTTCTTTTCTTGCATACTAGGGGAATTGTGGAAACTGTATCTCTACTCCCAGTTGCCCCAAGTGGACTAAACCAAAGGTAACTATGACACAGTGATAATATTTGAAGAGTGATAGGTTTGTTTCTTTCTTAGACCCCAGTTTCCTTATAGGTATGGGTGTGTGCACATCTGTGTGTATCTGTGGGTGTGTTATAACTGTGTGTAACTAATTCGTGTCTTTCTTTCAACAATCAGGCCACTGGGATGAGAGTGTGAACATTCTTAGCCCAGGGAAACTGTCAGCCCACTTTTAAAATCTAGAAGAGTCATGAGATTAAAGACCTAGAAGAGGTTACAAAAATAATGCTAATTATAAAAATAATAGTTGCCTTTAGTTGGTTGCTGCTTATGTCCCTGGCTTTGTGTTGGACTCTTTATTTTGACATTATCCCCTATTCCCATTATAATACAGGAAAATATATTACTACAATTTATGACAAATGAGTCTCAGAGAGGGTAAGCAATCAGCCCAAGACTACACAGCTATAAGGAACAAAGCTAAGATTAGAGCCTAAAATACAATGTAAGAGTAATGGTTAAGACAATGAAATTCGGAGTCCACAGTTATGGGTTCAAATTCCAGTGGGTGATCTTTGACAAGTCACTTAATCTATATGCCTTTGCCCCTGCACAATGGAGCTAATAATAGCTCTGTGTGTGATTATTAGGAAAGTAAGTTTTCAAGTGTGGGTACAGAGCCTGGCACATAGTAAGTACTAGTTAAATATTGGTTTAAGCCCTTACTCCAAAGTCAAGCTCTTTCTAACCTACTAGTAACCCCTCTAACAGAAACACCCCTACAAAAATGAACTGTAACCCCATGCCTTCTCTACTGATGATCTTGGGGGCTTGCCAGACCTCTCTCCTGATAGAAAACTACCTACCTCTTCCCCACTTTCTCCCCAGGTAAACTCATCTTTTGCAAACAGCTCTACAGGCCCCCAAGTCCTTCGTCTTAAAATGGGGCAAAATCTTTTTTCCGTGGACTCCACCTCTGCCCCTTCCCGCATTCATTTGCCTCTCTGTGCCTCTGAGAAAAGAATTCCCTGCACAGGGCTCACGGCCATTTGAGGCCGATTTTCTACTTGGGCAGTACATAGGATCCTCCACTAGGGGGCAGACTAGAGCCCAAGAGCCCAAGTACAGGGATGGAATGTGGAGGGATGGTTGGATCTCTTCCTTTAGGGCCAGAAGCAGAAGTGTCTGTACGACTTGCCCTTCAGGAGGAACCTGGAAGGCTGCAGACAACTTTGCACTCTGGTGATACAGCTCCCCAAGTGCTGCAAGGGCTACTTCTGGCCAGAATGTCAGGGTAAGAGTGCCTCTTATTATCCTGTGATTCTGAAATGATTGCACAATCACTGCGGAGCCTTTGAAAGTACCAGAAGTATAAAGTGGAAGGTGGGGGTGGGGGAGCAAGGGAGTATATTGTTCTTAATGATTCTACTAAGAAAAGATCCAAAAGCAATTATTCTGAAGAGTTGTGTAGCTTTCCTTCTCCATTTTTTTTCTTATTATATTTGGTTTTTACAGAGTTGAGATTCTGCTGTGCACAGGTTGTAAATCATGTGTTTTCTGCTTAATGTTATAGAATAAGACATTTCCCATGGTGCTAGAAACCCTATGTTTTATTTTTGAAATGGTACTGATTCCAGTCTATGATACTGATAAGCACACTAGTTTAAATGCATCTAAGGACATCCACCTCGGCAGGGTGCTATATCAATGTGGTATGTGTGGGCCATTATTTCCTGAAAACTCCCCTGTTATAAGATGTATAACATCACCCTTCCTCCCTAGCCTCGCCCTTTCAGGAAAGGGCTCCTGAAACCCCTGGGTCTAGATACAACTTCTAGCTAATAAAGCAGCAGCAACAGCATAATGAATGCCATAGAACTTCCTGTCCACCATGCACTGTTTTAAATGAACACATTTATTGAGTGCTACTTCCCATACAGGGCTTCCCTGGTGGCTCAGTGGTAAAGAATCTTCCTGCCAGTGGAGGAGACGCAGGTTCGATCCCTGGGTCAGGACGATCCCCTGGAGAAGGAAATGGCAATCCACTCCCATATTCTTGCCTGGGAAATCCCATGGACAGAGAAGCCTGGCAGGCTAGTCTAGTCAGTTGACTTAATGACCAAAGAACAAAACAATTTCCCGTATATGGCAATACATCTGAACCTCTCAACAAGCCTTAAGAAGCAGCTTCCATTGTCACCCCCATTTTACAGATGAGAAAATGGAGGTACACATTGGATAAGAAGCAAGTCCAAGTTCCCCCATTGTGGCTCCAGGAGCCATGATTTTCGGTACAATGGGCTTTCCTGGTGTCTCAGTGTAAAGAATTCATCTGTTATACAGGAGACATAAGAGTTCAGTTCAGTTCAATCACTCAGTCATGTTCGACTCTGCAACCCCATGGACTGCAGCATGCCAGACCTGCCTGTCCATCACCAACTCCCGGAGTTCACTCAAACTCATGTCCATTGAGTTGGTGATGCCATCCAGCCATCTCATCCTCTGTCGTCCCCTTCTCCTCCTGCCTTCAATCTTTCCCAGCATCAGGGTCTTTTCCAATGAGTCAGTTCTTCACATCAGGTGGCCAAAGTATTGGAGTTTCAGCTTCAACATAAGTCCTTCCAATGAATATTCAGGACTGATTTCCTTTAGGATGGAATGGTTGGATTTCCTTGCAGTCCAGGGGAGTCTCAACAGTCCTCTTCAACACCACAGTTTTAAAGCATCAATTCTTTGGCTCTCAGCTTTCTTTATAGTCCAGCTCTCACATCCATACATGACTGCTGAAAAAACCATAGCTTTGACTAGATGGAACTTTGTTAGTAAAGTAGTGTCTCTGCTTTTAATATGCTGTCTAGGTTGGTCATAACTTTTCTTCCAAGTAGCAAGTGTCTTTTAATTTCATGGCTGCACTCACTATCTGCAGTGGTTTTGGAGCCCAAAAAATAAAATCTCTCCCTGTTTCTACTGTTTCCCCATCTGTTTGCCACGAAGTGATGGGACCAGATGCCATGATCTTAGTTTTCTTAATGTCGAGTTTTAAGCCAACTTTTTAACTCTCATCTTTCACTTTCATCAAGAGACTCTTAAGTTCTTCACTTTCTGCCATAAGGGTGGTGTCATCTGCATATCTGAGGTTATTGATATTTCTCCCAGCAATCTTGATTCCAGCTGGTGCTTCATCCAGCCCAGGTTTCTCATGATGTACTCTGCATATAAGTTAAATAAACAGGGTGACAATATACAGCCTTGACATACTCCTTTCCCTATTTGGAACCAGTTTGCTGTTCCATGTCCAGTTCTAACTGTTGCTTCCTGACCTGCATACAGACAAAAAAGATGTGGGATCAATCCCTGGATGGGGGAAGATCTCTGGGAGAAGGAGATGGCAATCTAGTCCAGTGTTCTTGCCTGGGAAATCCCATAAACAGAGGAGCCTGGCAGGCTACAGTCCATGGGGTTGCAAAGAGTTGGACTCGACTTAGTGACTAAATTACCACCATACTTTATCATGATCCAGTTGAGAAAATTCTGGGCTGAGAGTCTACACAATTATTCAACCTTCACTCCCTTCTCCATCACTAAAGCACAGACCATTCACCAAAGTCAGTGCCATCCTATATGTTTGTTCAGTGCTTTATATTTTCAAATGCTGCCAGTTACAGTATCTCATTTGATCCTCATAGTCACAACATAGAATAGGTCAAGGGGGCATCATCCCCAGCCTCTAGAGTTAAGAGAACTGAAGCTCAGAGCAAGTTCATTATTCAGCCCAGACCAGCAAACCCAGGTCCACGTGTGTGCTCAGTCACTTCGAATGTGTCCGACTCTTTGCAACCCCATGGACTGTGTAGCACACCAGGCTCCCCTGTCCTGGAGATTCTCCAGGCAAGAATACTTGGATCCATTGCCATTTCCTCCTCCAGGGGATCGTCCTGACCCAGGGATCAAACCCACGTCTCTGATGTCTCCTGCATTGGCAGGCAGTTTCCTTGCCAAATCCAGGTCTCTTGACCCCCAAATACAGCACACAGTTCAATACATCACCCTTCCAGTCCTATCAGATACATTTAAACTCTCAGCCAGTGGCTTACCCTAAACATCCAGTGACACTATACGGATGTGTCCCCAGGACAACAGACCTCCTAGACTACTGGAGGACAGAACCAAAGCTGAGGTCAGGTTAGCAGCACATTTACAAAGGCACTGAGCTGCTCTGGGCCTGGGGAGACTGTTCAGTCACTGCTGTTTCATCTCTTCCAGCCTGCCCTGGAGGCCCGGATACCCCGTGTAATAACCGGGGTGTCTGCCTGGATCAGTACTCGCCCAGAAGACAGTGTAAATGCAACAGCGGCTTCAACGGGACAGCATGTGAGCTGTGCTGGCCGGGGAGATTCGGGCCTGACTGTCAGCGTACGTGGCATCCCCTCCACTGAGTTTTACCTGTTATCAGCTGGGCATGCATCCTTCCCTGATGAATACCATCCACCTGAGCTAGAAGCATCTGTCCTTTTTCCCAGCCTCCCATTTGCCTGCCCTTTTTTTCCTCCTTGGATATTTTCCTAATTTCTATCCACTGAAAGAGCCTCATCCATAAAATTGAAATTCACATGCCCAGCAGCCACCCAGGCAAGCTGTAGGCAACCAATGCTCATTCAGTCATTCGACTACCATGTATATGCTGAGTCTTCACTAATATCAATAGCTCACATGTATGGAGTGCCTGCCACATGCCAGGCAGGTATGTTGTAGCATCTCATCCTCACAACAAGCCTTCAAAGTGGGAGCTATTATTATCTCTCCTTAGCAGATGGAGACGCTGAGGCACAAAGAGCCTAAGTGACTTGATCAAAAGCCAGGAATAGTTCTAAATTGTAGGGGTACAGGGTATGAGAAGGGGATAGAATCTCAGCTTTCAAGGAGTTACACTCAAAGGGAAGAAACAAAAATAGACATAAAGGTACAAAGAGAAAGAAGCAGGTGAAGGGGATCAAGAAAGAATGGAAATACTACTCCAGAAAACATCTCATGAAGTATTTGAGGAGAGACCTGGCAGAGATGAGGGGGTCAGGCGTGGGGATGTCAATAACAGCTCTGTCCAGTCAAATTTCAGTGATGCTGGAAATGCCACCTAACTCTGCCATGAGGAAGCCACTAGCCATGTGTGGATGTCGAGCACACAGAATCTGTGAATGAGGGACTGATTTTTGCTAATTTTAATTAGTTTATATTTAAATAGCCACGTGTGATGACTGGCTGCTCTGTGGGACAGTGCAGACTAAAGGAATGATTTTGTGGGAAGAGAGGCAAGTGCAAAGGCCCTGAGGTAGGACAAGTTTCGGCATGCAAGGCCCAGCCAAGTGGCCGAGGTAGCTGAGCAGAGTGGCAAAGAAGAGAGAGAGAACACAGAGATGGGCTCAGAAGGTCGCCAGGGGCCAGATAATATGGAGGCTTCTTGGCCAGAGAAAGATCTTCAGCATCTCATCTAAGTGCGGTGGAGGCCAGTGAAGGATTGTGAAAGGGCCACCCCAGTTGTCCTGTGCAGAGAGTACCATGGGAAAACAGGAGCAAAAGAAGGCCCAGCTTTGGGGACGCTAATGCCCCAATCCAGGTGAGAGATGGCCGTGCTTGGGCTAAGGTGTTGGTGCTAGAGGTGGTCAGAATCAGAGGAATGTTTCTTGAAGCTTTGGCTTTTAAATGGATTTCTGTTAGGAGGCCCAGATAAGGTTTCCTTCCCTTTCTGTTCTATTCCATACCCCATGACACCCTCTACTTCTGTAATTTGCAACACTCAACATATTCATCATTACATGTTCAATAGCCCCTTCCCCCTAGACTGTAAGCTCCCTGAGAATAGGGACCTTATGTCTTATGTTTTCCGCTGTAACCTCATTGCCTGGTAGCCTGTGCCTCATGGTAGCCACTGAGTGAGTTTGTTTTTTGTAAGTCTGAATGAATGAATGTGGATAAGCACGGGGCCTCCCACACTGCCCACACAGCCAGCACGTGGCCCGTGAGCTGGCAGACCGGACTTCAGTCCCGGATCGCCGCTGACTGACCACATTCCAACCTGCCCTACAGCTTGTGGCTGCTCGGACCATGGACAGTGCGACGATGGGATCACGGGCTCCGGGGAGTGCATCTGCGAGACGGGGTGGACGGGCCGCTTCTGTGACACCCAGACAGGTCTGTTGTGAGGGTGGTCGGCCGCCAGCAGCCCCTCGCTGCAGCAGACCTTGCCAAGAGCGGCCGACTGAGGGTGGGGGTCTGAGCGACATCTGAGAAAAACAGCTGAGCAGGGGCTCACTTATCCACGAGGAAAGGTGGCGATGCAGCCCCAGGGTCAGGAGGTCTGGGGACCCGGAGGAAACTAGACGAAAAGATTGAACTCAAACCCAGGAAACCAGCCTGCAGTCCTGTCAGTCATGGAAGGACCCTCCTCAAGCAAAGGACTATTGGGCAGGAATGGTCCCTCAGGATCACTGCCCAGGTCTGGTTGTGTGTAGACACAGAGTTGGAGGGTTTCATGGAAAATACAGTACTCCGTGGAGGCCAGGATCTGACCCTGAACTCTGCTAACAGACAAATGGCCTCAGCAAAGCCACCCTCTCGGAATCTTGATATACTCGTCCGTAAGCAGAGAGCCTCTTGCAGGGCTTGTAGGGAAGGATTGCTGTGAGGGTCAGGGTCATGGGTTTGGAGCACCAGTGCATGTGGGCACTCGGGAACAGTAGCTGCCAGTATCATCGTCAGTTACTGTCATCTTTGTCATGACCTCAGTCCTTACTGAGCTGTCAGTTTTCTGAGTTCTCCCTTGCCCCCTGAGCCCTGTGTTCCAGTCAAAAGGTCTAAGGTGTGAAGGCTGATGATCAAGTTGTCACTTCATCGTCCCTGGGGGCGGAAGGGCGTGACTGAGCTCTTCTTATGAGTAACAGCAACCCAAAGTGCCAGAATCCTGGCAGTCCTCATAGCTTCAGTCCCTCCCCTCCATCCCTCCCTGCTTCTCCCCATCCTCCTCCCCCTTCTTCCTCTGCCTTCCCCCCTCTCCTTCTCCCCTAACCATCCCATGGCTTCATGCTGCCTCTGGATACTGCAGCCCCTTTCAATCACCAAAGCCCCAGATTAGTGGTACCCTAAGAAGGCCCTTGAAATTCCAGATGTTCAAGCTGGATTTAGAAAAGGCAGAGGAACCAGAGTTAGAATTGCCAACATCCATTGGAGCATAGAAAAATAAGAGAATTCCAGAAAAATATCTACTTGTGCTTCATTGACTACACTAATGCGTTGACTGTGTGGATCACAACAAACTGGAAACTTCTTAAAGAGATGGGAATACTAGACCACCTTACCTGCCTCCTGAGAAATCTGTATGCAGGTCAGGAAGGAACAGTTAGAATCGGACATGGAACATTGGACTGTTCCCAAATCAGGAAAGGAGTAAATCAAGGCTGTATACTGTCACCCTGCTTATTTAACTTCTATGCATAGTGCATCAGGCAAAATGCTGGGCTGAATCAAGCACAAGTGGGAATCAAGATTGCCAGGGATATCAATAACCTCAGATAGGCAGATGATACACCCTTATGGCAGAAAGCAAAGAAGAACTAAAGAGCCTCTTGATGGAGGTGAAAGAGGAGAGTGATAAAGTTAGCTTAAAACTCAATATTCAAAAGATGAAGATCATGGCATCTAGTCCCATCACTTCATGGCAAAGAGATGGGGAAACAATGGAAACAGTGAGAGACTTTATTTTCTTGAGCTCCAAAATCACTGCAGATGGTGACAGCAGCCATTAAATTAAAAGACGCTTGTTCCTTGGAAGAAAAGCTATGACCAACTTAGAAAGCATGTTAAAAAGCAGAGACATTACTTTGCCAACAAAGGTCTGTATTGTCAATGCTGTGGTTTTTCCAGTAGTCATGTATGGATGTGAGAGTTGGACCATAAAGAAGGCTGAGTGCCAAAGAATTGATGCTTTTGAACTATGGTGTTGGAGAAGGCTCTTAAGACCCCCTTGGACTGCAAGGAGACCAAAACAGTCAGTCTTAAAGGAAATCAGTCCTGAATATTCATTGGAAGGACTGATGCTAGAGCTGAAGCTCCAGTACTTTGGCCACCTGATGTGAAGAGCTGACTCACTGGAAAAGACACTGATGCTAGGAAATACTGAAGGCAGGAGGAAAAGGCGGTGACAGAGGATGAGATGGTTGAATAGCATCACCCACTCAATAGATATGTGTTTAAGGAAACTCCAGGAGATAGTGAAGGACATGGAAGCCTGGTGTGCTGCAGTCCATGACATCACAAAGAGTTGGAGACAACAACAAAGAAGACCCTGGAATTTCTGCTCCAATTTTTAACTATCTCTTCTGGAACCCCATGCTCTCAGGGCCAAAGAGCTAGTCTGTAAAATTCATCCTTGATGGCAGACTTTGTGGTATAAAGTTTTCATTGGTTGCCCCTAAGGTTAACATCTTTGCATTTTGATCTGGATAACATGGCAGAAATAAAGTCTTAATACAAAAGAATAATTCTGGAATCTCAGAATCCCAGGATGGGAGGGACCTTAGTAAATCACCCCATTACCACCCGTCTTGCAGCTGTAAGGGGGCACTTTAGAAACACAGGGGCAGCCAGATGGCATCTCAGAAGATGCCTTAGCTGGATCCCAATGCCTCACATCACAGTGGGAGATGAATTATGACTTCTTTCTTTGCAGCTTTGCCTCCCGTGTGCACGCCTCCTTGTTCTGCTCACGCTACCTGTAAGAACAACAATACATGCGAATGTAACCTGAACTATGAAGGAGACGGAATAACGTGCACAGGTAAGTCCTGTCTGTGCATGGGTGGAATAGCAGCAGTGTGCAGGGGCGGATGGAACTCAGTCAGGGGACCTTGGCTCCGTCCCAGCCCTTTTGGCAGCAAAGACCCAGGTTCTGTCTGTCTGCTCTGCCGGCCTTGGGCTTCTGTCCTCGTGTTCATGCTCTCAGCCAGAAAGGCAGAGAAGAGAAATCAGAGGGCTTTCCAGCTACTCCTGGGCCTGGAGCTAATCTATTAGTCAGTTGAAATTTGGGGGATTGTGAAAACAAAGGTTAAGAGGCAACACAGAAGAGTGGGGGAAATGTGGGCTTTGGAATCAAACCACCCTGGGTTTAAAACCAACCCCTCCATGTTGTAGCTAGTTTGCTACAGTTCAAACCCTTCTGCTTCCTGCTTGGACCGCTTCAGCAATACCCACCCTCTCTCTGATGGGTTTGCTCATGCCTAACCCCCCCACTTCCCAGGCCATGACTTTGAACTTGCTTTGCAAACTGCAGTGCACTTGTTTTACAGTGTTTTTGTAGCTTTACAAATAATCCAGTCTTATGTCAAAAAATTGAGAAAATATTCTATAGTATCTTAAGACAGTGCTTCCCTCAGATACAACTTAGCGACTAAACAGCAATTTTTAAAACAACAGTGAAATCCAAATAAACAGTGGCATAAACAAGGCAGATGTTTAGGTATTTGTTTTTATCTTGTTTAGTACTTTGGATGGAGGTATCCAGAGCTAAGATAGGGTTTCTCTGTGAAAGTCTGGGGCCCAGACTCCTTCTGTCTTGTTGCTCTGCCATCGTTCACTCACCTGGCCTGGGATGGCCTCGACCAAAAGCACATCCCAGGAAGCAGAAGGAAAGAAAGTCGGGGTAGGGGGGGAAGCAAACCTCATTCCCTTTAAGGACATACCTAGGGCTTCCCACATTGCATGGCGCTAGTAGTAAAGAACCCACCTGCCGATGCCGAAGACACGGTTCAGTCCCTGGGTCAGGAAGATCCCCTGGAGGAGGAAGTGGTAACCCACTCCAGTATTCTTGCCTGGAGAATCTCATGGACAGGGCAGCCTGGTGGGCTATAATCCATGGCGTCACAGAGTCAGACACGACTGAAGCAACTTAGCACACACAGAAGTTGCTAAACTCCTGCCTGCTCCACCACATTGTCTAGAACCTCATTCTGTCACACCTGGGACAAAGGAACCTGAGAAATGGAGTCTTCAGTTGGTCAACCATGAGCTAAGCTATAAATCTCAGACAGAAAAAGCAGACAGGAGATATTAGGGGGAAACTAGCAGTCTCAGACACATGTACCTTCTGTTTTCATAAAGACTCATGAAAACATGAATGTCCCTGTTCATATAGGGACAGATACTTTCTTTACAGAACTGAGATCTTGCTATTCCCGCTACTTTATAATCTGCCACAAGGCAGTCCAGAATTGGCTCAGCATCCTCAGTGGCAGCAAAGACCCAGGTTCTGTCTGTGCTCTGCCGGCCTTGGGCTTCTGTCCTCATGTTCATGCTCTCAGCCAGAAAGGCAGAGGAGAGAAATCAGAGGGCTTTCCAGCTACTCCTGGGCCTGGAGCTAATCTATTAGTCAGTTGAAATTTGGGGGATTGTGAAAACAAAGGTTAAGAGGCAACACAGAAGAGTGGGGGAAATGTGGGCTTTGGAATCAAACCACCCTGAGTTTAAAACCAACCGCTCCACGTTGTAGCTAGTTTGCCTTTGATGGTCAGTTAAGCTCTGAGTTTCAGTTTCTTCATCTGTAGAATGGGGGTAAAAGTGTCTGTGTCACAAGGTGCTCAACACACACACACACAAAACTATGTCCTAACATTAAAATCCCAAACTCGTTAGAAAACTACTATCAAAGTGGAGCCTAGAAGTTTGCGATTAAAAAGGGCAGAGGTGGACAGATATCCCCAGGCCTAGTCTATTAGGGCAGGGTCCCCAACCTCCAGAATCTTAACACTTGATGATCTAAGGTGGAACTGATGCAATAATAATAGAAATAAGGTGCATAGTAAATGTAATGAGCTTGAATCACCCTGTAACCAACCCCCAGCCCCTGGAAAGATTGTCTTCCATGGAACCAGTCCCTGGTGCCAAAAAGGTTGGGGACCGCAGTATTAGGGTGTTAGCCGCAGGACACTAGAGTTGGCAGAGGTAGCACAGAGGCCACCAGGCTCCGGAAGAGGAGGCATTGACATGTTGGGTCCCATTTCCTCGCTCGGTGTGCCTGGTCCTGGGGTGACCCACACTCTGATCTGAAGCCCCTGTTACACGGAGTCCACCTTCCTCTGCTCTTGGCAGTTGTGGATTTCTGCAAACAGAACAACGGCGGATGTGCAAAGGTCGCCAAGTGCTCCCAGAAGGGCACGAAGGTCTCCTGCAGCTGTCAGAAAGGCTACCAGGGGGATGGCCGCAGCTGCATGCCGATTGACCCCTGTGCAGACGGCCTCAATGGCAGGTGTCATGAGCATGCCACCTGCAAGATGACCGGCCCGGTGAGTCTCTGTCCCAGGGGAAATGGGGGGTGGGGTACCACCTGTGCCTCCCCGAGCCTGGCTTCTCCACTCAGGTCACCACTGGCCTCTTCCTAAGCCTTCTTGCCACCCAAGTCTATTTCTCTATTTCTTGATAAGTCAACAAGCTAAATACAAAGTGGAACCCAATGCAGGAAAAGGACCTTACTGGAAAAACTGGTTAGGTCCACTTAAAGTCTATTATTTAGTTAATGGTAACACATCAACACTAGTTTTTTAATTTTGACAATGAACTCTAGTTAGGTAAGATGTTAACATTAGGAAAGACTGGGTGGAGAATATAAGGGGACTCTCTGCATCTTTTCTATAAACCTAAAATTATTCAAAATACAAACCAAAAAAGTTAGTAAGAAGTGGCAGGAAAAGTGCACTCACTTACACCTTTTTAGAGTGCAGTCAGTGCCCTGTTGCCCCTTTCTCTGATGGGAAGGGAAGATGGTGGGAGATGATGTCCATTACAGCTACAAATGTGTCAACAGTCAGGCAGCCACTGAGTCTTGGCTCCTGCACTGATATGCTGTGCGGTATGGGGCTGGCTGCTTAACCTCTCTGAGCTGCAGTTTCCTTAGCCACAAATTATGAGCCTCATAATAATGCAGACCTCACAGGATCGTTCATGGGGATTAAAGGAGATCATTCATTGGCTCGACAAATGGTCATCTAGCACCTACTATGTGCTGTTGTAGCTGTCAGGGATGTAGTGATCAAAAGTTTATACATGATAGAAGGAAGAGGCATGCTCAGTTCTGAAATCAGGCCAGCGAGATAAAAAGGGATCAGGAGACAGGGAGGGTCTCTCTGAGGAAGTGACGACAGAGCTGAGATGTAAAGCTGACACTCCATCCTGAGTCTGGACAAAAGCAAGACAGAGCAGTAACCCAGCTCCCACTGGACAGGAGAGGCATGTTGCTCACCCTTCTGAGCATCTCCTATGCTGGATGGTAGCCGTGGAGCACATGGGATTCTGGGGGCCCAGAGAAGAGGCTTTTTCATCTTTCCTGCTATCCCCCTAGGGCAAGCACAAATGTGAATGTAAAAGTCATTACGTGGGAGACGGACTGGACTGTGAGCCAGAGCAGCTACCCATCGACCGCTGCCTGCAGGACAATGGGCAGTGCCATGCCAATGCCGACTGTGCCGATCTCCACTTTCAAGGTCAGCGTGATCTTGACCCAAAGCGCCTGATCTTCAGGGTTGGGGAAAGAACCTCTGTAAGAGCAAAAGGGAAAAGTCTTAAAAACTGGGACCAAACAGCCCATGCATTGCCCAGGAAGTAGTGGGTTTCTGCAGTCCAGGGGCTGAGTATGCTCAGAACTGGACTGTGAGTGTTAGAAGTAGGAGCTCTCTCACAGGTCAGCTACCATACTCACTCTTCCCTGGTTGCTTAGCAACCCTTGCCACTGTGGATTGGAATTGAATCTGAGGAGCATAGTTTAAGATATTAAATAAAAAAGAGATAGTGCCTGCCACAAGCAGAGCAGCAGTTTCTTAGTTGTTGTTTTAATAATAGCATATCAATCAGCATATATGCATTCACTTCCATGCATGATTTGAATGGCTTAACAGAAACCCACAAGTAGAATCACACTAAGAATCATAACACACAATAAAAAGCCGGGTAGCACTGCAGAGATGTGGGTGGTGGGGCATCTTGACCCCTGAGGGAGAAAAGCCATCCGGGACCCACTAGTGGGGTTCTGAGCCCGGGGCAAGGAGTGACTGCAGTGGTCCGGAAAGCGATTTAGAGCACCGTGCATTGTGGCCAATCGGGATTTACTGTTTGTTTTATAGACATGGTAGTTTTAGTGGCGCAGCTTTCTGACATCTCAATAATAACTGTTGACTTAACACCTGCTATGTACGGGCTTGGTTTGTTTGCACTGCTGCAATATAGCCCAGCTGGCATATAAACAGAAATTTATTTCTCAGCTCTGGAGGCTGGAAACCTGAGATCAGGGTGCCTGTGTGGTGGGGTTCTGCTGAGGACTGTCTTCCAGGTTGCAGACCACTGACTTCTCCTAGTGTCTGCACAAGCAGAAGGAACAGGGAGCTCTCTGGGGTCCCTTTTATAAGGGCTCTGCCCACTCATTGTGGTTCCAACCTCCTTACCTAATAATCTCCCAAAGGCCCCACCTTCTAACGTCATTGTTAGCAAATCAGGTCTCACTGCTCACCACTTACAAAATCAATATTCACAAACACAGGTAGAAAGGAAAGGCACCAGCAATCTGGGGAGGTGGTGGACTCAGTGTCCCCTTCCCCAAACCAACCTCCAAAGATCCTGCTCAGCCATGAAAGCTTTCAAAGAGAAACAGGGACGTAATCTCAGTTAATCATTGCAATGAGGGGGGACAGAGTTGTCACTATCCCCCACTGTGTGCAGGTCAACTTCTTATGATTTTTCTTTAGATGCTCTCTTGTTCACACAGTCGGTTCATGAAATGACTGAAGGGGAAGCTAGGTCATCTGTTAATTACTTATTCTTCATTTCTATTTCTTCGATCTACAGAAGAAACCAACACATTAGGCAAGGTATTATGTGATCAAAAGATTTGAAAGCTGGGCTAGGGTTGGAGATGGGTAGAATGTGGGGATGCCAGGTTTAAGGTTAGTGACAAGGGGGCCTCCTGCAGAGAGCTCTGCCTGCCAAAAGCTGCTTGCTTACATGAGATAAATTGCTGTCGTCTGTCTTACTACTTTTCTTTCCCCAGTTTTATTTAATCTTAAAAAGGCCTCAACTACTTTGGGAATCTCCACAAAAAAAGAGTGTCATATATTGTCATATATCCTATGTATTTCTCCTGCTTATATACCCTCTATTTCATCCCCCAAATGAGTTGGAGGTGTCTTAGGACTTAATACATATTATGGACTAAATGTTTGTATTCCTCACAAATTCATGTGTTGAAATTCTGACCCTCAAAGTAATGATATAAGCAGTCCTGGGCAGGAAACAGCTCCCTGGTGGCTACAGTGGAGACTTAAAAGATGCTTGAGCTGATTAAGCAGAGAGGAGCTGGCAAGGCATTTCTGCTGGGAGGACTCGTGGACAGCAGAGAATTATCAAGGGTAGCTGGGAAGGATGAGGCAATGAGGAGGTATGGTGTATTATCAAGTCTATGAGCCCAAGGTAACAGAGTCTCTACTGGAAAGAAGAATGATACCAGGGAGAGAATGGCACTCTGTAGACATGGAGAGTAAAGAAAAGGAAAGGATCCACCATAATGTAATGTTTCCATCTCAAGAGGCCAATTCAATAGTGGTAAGCAATCTGGGAAAAGGGGACCCTAGAACTTGGAAAGCTTGGTTGGGGCCATTCTATGTTCAAGGTGATTGTGGATCTTCCAAGTTCTATCACAAGGTGATGGTAGGACTTCAAAGCAGAGATTCTGTAGGCAGTTGCAATGTAGGATGGGGTCAAGAATGATCAGCTGGGATAAGAGATGTTGATTCATGAGTCATTTGCCAGGAGGAATGTGGAATTAAGAGATACTTGGGTTTTTTCTTTAGAGCACAGTTCATTTAGCCAGTCCTGCCTGTTCCCACAGCTCACAGAATCTATTCATTGCCTAGAGCATCACCCATCTTCTCCCAGAGGCTTCACCCTTCTGCTTTATTAGGAATACCAAGAAAATTATGGTAGTGATACTAAGTGACCATGAGTCACATTTGGATCCACCTTCTGTTGTAGCTGAGTGGTTACCCTTAGCAAGACAAGACAGCATTGGGCTAATGGCCCAGCCGTCCTGCTGGGCAGGTCGCAGAGTCATCCCACACCCAGGGGGACATGCCTAGTCTCACATAGTTCAGAGGAGGGCAAACCGGCATAGCCTTTGAGGCAACCAGTTTGGCAGTGTGTACAGAAAGCAATGCAATAATTCATGCCAAGACTCATAGCACCATTTCAAGGGACACATCCTATAGGAATAATCTAAGAATTGAATAAAGTTAACCTGGAGGCTCAGACAGTAAAGGATCTGCCTGCAATGCAGGAGACCGGGGTTCAAACCCTGGGTCAGGAAGATCCCCTGGAGAAGGGAATGGCAACCCACTTCAGTATTCTTGCCAGGAGAATTCCACGGATAGAGGAGCCTGGCACGCTACAGTCCATGGGGTCACAAGAAGTAGGACACTACTGAGCAACTAACACTTTCACTTCACACCACCCCAGCATTACCTAACATCACAAAAAATGAGAAATAACAAATTAGTAAATGATGATCGAATATACTCGTATATCCTCTCAAAGATACAATTAAGAATTGTGTTGTCATGGCGAGGATACGAGGCTAAACACCTATCCATTCCTCCCCAAGCTGTTCTTTTGGTGAATGTTTATGCTCCAGATCTGGCTGACAATATTATATGGCCTGTGGAATGAATATACTATTGGCTATGGTCACAGAAGAAAATCTTGTGCATTTCCTGTTGGTAAAGAATCGGCCGGCAATGTAGGAGACCCGGGTTCAATTCCTGGGTTGGCAAGATCTGCTGGAGAAAGGATAGGCTACCCACTCCAGTATTCTTGGGCTTCCCTCATGGCTCAGATGGTAAAGAATCTGCCTGCAATGCAGGAGACCTGGGTTCAGTCCCTGGGTTGGGAAGATCCCCTGGAGAAGGGAAAGGCTACCGACTCCAGTATTCTGACCTGGAGAATACAGTCTATGGGGTGACAAAGAATCAGACATAACTAAGCGACTTTCACTTCACTGGTTGGACTCCACACTTCCCCTGCAGGGGCATAGGTTTGATCTCTAGTTGGGGAACTAAGATCCCACAGGCAGAGCAGCCAAAAAGAATAAAGAAAACCTTAATCTTAACTCTTTTGGAGGGTAGAATGTACCCTTTTAGTGGCATCTGATAATGAACTTGACAATATAAAAATGTGACTTGGTTCTTGATCTATTTCTGATCTCTGCATTAATTGGTTTAAAAGAGATATCATATATTTTAAAGTTAGGAATATTTTCTAGTATCTAAGGGGAAAATGGCTAGAAAACTTTTTTAAAGGCATAATGGCAATCGGAAAACACATGGGTTTCTTGGCAGAAACTCATTTTAATATTTTTTTTTTCATGGCTGTGAAGTTTACAAAAAGTGTTCATCTAAAAGTATCAAGGTAAAATCATGTTGTCAGAGAAAATGTATAATACTGGGAAAGAATCCTCAGAAAGAATGTTATAAGAAAGACTTCTAAAAACTATACATGCAGCATACTGCCATATTTGTGAAATATATGACCCTCAAATGAATAGAAGAAAGACTGAAAAGGGTGAAATTACATCAAAATTAAAAGTTACAAAAATAAAAATTCTGGACAGAAGTACATCAAAATGTTAGCCATGGAGTAGTGATTATTTCCAGAGAGCAGGAAGATGGGTGATTTTTATTTCTTTTCTTTTTCTGTATGGCCCACATTTCCACCTTGAACACGTGCTACTTTCATAGTTAGAAAAGAAATAAGTACTCTCAACGACATCTCAAAGGAAAGTGGCATCCCAAGAAACCCTGGGATGTGGCCAGCATTCCACTTTGAAAATCTCTGCTGGGGGAACTGCCAGCCGAGGTGTGGGGCTGAACAACTCCTCTCCTCCCCCTTCTAGATACCACCGTCGGAGTGTTCCATCTACGCTCCCCGCTCGGCCAGTACAAGCTGACCTTTGACAAAGCCAGAGAGGCCTGTGCTCAGGAAGCTGCAACCATGGCAACCTATAACCAGCTCTCCTATGCTCAGAAGGTGGGTTGCCAGTCTGTGGGTGCCATGCAGGCAGGGTCTTCTGGGTGTCACGGTGGGGTTGTTGCTTCCTCTTAACACAGGGGAGGCTTTGGCTGTTGCCTTCCTGGAGGGGGAGTTCAGGGAGCTCCCGAGCATGTCCACTGGGGGTCTGTCACATGTCAGCACAGAGTGGGTGCTTCACTGGCATTATCGTGCATTCTTAGAGCATCCCTGGAGGTAGGTGTTCCTACTGCCATCTTACAGATAGGGCAACTGAGGTTCGGAAAGGTAACGTGCCCAACGTCACCCAACCAAGAAGTGGCAGACCCAGGACTCAACATACCCCAACTCCACAAGTCTGCTCCTGATCATGACATTCAACCTCCAAGGCAGAGGCACTGACTGGAAGTGTGCACCTCATGGCTGGAAACCAGAAGGAGATCAGTTACCCACAAGCCTAGGTGTCCCTGACCGCAGAGGCAGCCATGTGTCTCTGGAACAGTCCAGGTTCTCTGTGCCTGGGGGCATTGCGAAGGGTGTACAGAGGAATTGCCCCAGCTGTCAGCCAGGTAGGAAATGGAGCTCTGGCCAGGGTAACTCTCGGCCTCTATTTGGAAACGTCAGCAACTCGGAGCAGCCTACTAGTGAGTGCTCACAAGATCACTGCTCGCCCTCACGATTTTACTCCCCTTCCGCCAACCTCCATCATGACCAGATATTCAGACCTGACATTTCTTTACAAGGAACAAAGCCCTGATGCCAGGACCCAGCATCTTGGAGGGTCAGAATTTCTTGTTTCTCCTTCTTGCTCGAGCTTCCCAGGTGGCTCAGCAATAAGAATCCGCCTGCCAGTGCAGGAGCTGCAGGAGACTTGGGTTCAATCCCTGGGTTAGGAAGATCCTCTGGAGGAGGAAATGGCAACGTGCTCCAGTATTCTTGCTGGGATAATCTCATGGACAGAGGAGCCTGGCGGGCTACAGTCCATGGGGTTGCAAAGAGTCGGACACTACTGAGCAACTGAGCATGCGTATGCATGCCTGCTTGTTCGTTGTGTGACCTCAATCAAGGCACTGAAACCCCAGTCCCACCTGGCATGTTTATAAAGGCCTAAAGGTAATAAGCCACACAAGGGCTTCCCTTGTGACTCAGCTGGTAAAGCATCCGCCTACAATGTGGGAGACCTGGGTTCGATCCCTGGGTTGGGAAGATCCCAGGGAGAAGGGAAAGGCTATGCACTCCAGTATTCTGGCCTAGAGAATTCCATGGGCTGTATAGTCCACAAAGTCGCAAAGAGTTGGACCCAACTGAGCAACTTTCACTTCACTTCACTTCAAAGGTAATAAGACAGAGTGACTGACACACATGGGAACTCAGGTTTTAAGATTAAGAGCTCTGGAGTACAGTGCCTGGGTTTGAATCTCAGCTCTGCTACTTGCTGGCTCTATGACTTGGAGCAAGTTACTTAACCCCTTTTGCCTCTGTTTTCTCAATTATAGAGACTTTTTTTTTAAGGTTCTATCTCAAAGGGTTGATATAAGTGATAAAGGTTTTGACACATGAAAAGTGCTTGCAAAAGGACCTGGCCCAGAATAAGCTCTTAGTAAGTGTTGTGATGATGATGATGGTGATGGTGATCATGATGAGGATGATGATGGTGAGGATAGTGATGATGATCAATTGGAGTCCCATTGACCCATAAGCAGAGGAATTTGCACCTAGGGGTAACTAGTTAATTGTAAATCCCTTCTCAAGAGCAGAGAGAAGAAAAATGGGTATGAAGGACTTGAGCACTCAATTAACAAAAATGTAATGAACACCTACTATGTTCCAGGCACAGGGGTACAATAGGCAAAATGAGCCATAACTCCTGACTCCATGGAGTTTTCGGTCTGATGGGGGAGTCAGCCATTAGCCACAGTACTCCACGACAGATATGAAATCACAGCTGACCAACATCCACATCTTTCTCTCTACAGGCCAAGTACCACCTCTGCTCAGCAGGTTGGCTAGACAGTGGGCGAGTAGCCTACCCCACATCCTATGCCTCCCAGAACTGCGGCTCTGGTGTCGTCGGGATAGTGGACTACGGACCAAGAAACAACAAGAGCGAGATGTGGGATGTCTTCTGCTACCGGATGAAAGGTAATGGCCCCAACCTTGCTTCAGATTCCAGGCCATGCAGCTGCTAAGCCATCCTCAGCTGGGCTGGCCGACCTCCCAGCGTGAGATGGGGTAGCCAAGACGCCTGCCTCACCAGTGTGAGACTCTATGTGTTTCTGCCTTCCAGATGTGAACTGCACCTGCAAGGCGGGCTACGTGGGAGATGGCTTCTCATGCAATGGAAATCTGTTGCAGGTCTTAATGTCCTTCCCCTCACTCACAAACTTCCTAAAGGTCTGTACCACATCTGTTTGCTTTTACCTTGGGGTGGAGGGGTGAACACAAAGCAGATATGAGAGAGTCTAGTCCTTGAGAGAAGGCGGAGGCTCACAGGTCCATCTATTCCAACAAAGTTCCATCTAGTCAAAGCTATGGTTTTTCCAGTAGTCATGTATGGATGTGAGAGTTGGCCTATAAAGAAAGCTGAGCGCCAAAGAATTGATGCTTTTGAACTGTGGTTTTGGAGGATACTCTTGAGAGTCTCTTGGACGGCAAGGAGATCAAACCAGTCAATCCTAAAAGAAATCAGTCTTGAATATTCATTGGAAGGGCTGATGCTGAACCTGAAACTCCAATACTTTGGCCACCTGATGTAAAGAACTGACTCACTGGAAAAGACCCTAATGCTGGGACAGATGGAGAAGGCGATGGCAACCCACCCCAGTGTTCTTGCCTAGAGAATCCCAGGGACAGGAGAGCCTGGTGGGCTGCAGTCCATGAAGTCGCACAGAGTCAGACACGACTGAAGCAACTTAGCAGCAGCAGCAGCAGCTGGGAGAGATTGAAGGCAGGAGGAGAAGGGGATGACAGAGGATGAGATGGTTGGATGGCATCACTGACTCCATGCACATGAGTATATGCAAGCTCCAGGATTTGGTGATGGACAGGAAAGCCTGGTGTGCTGCAGTCCATGGGGTCACAAAGAGTCAAACACAACTGAGCTGCTGAACTGAACTTATCAAAGAACTGAGCTTTGATATTAATAATAGCAATAATAACAATAGCTAACATTTCCTGTGCATTTTCTTCACACAAGGCATTTTCTGAGGCCTTTCAGGTTACTTTTCACTTGCTTCACAAAACATAAGCTCCATAAGGGAAATTATTTTCTCTGCCTTGTGGCTAGCATAGAGTAGGTGCTCAGTAATACTTGTTAGACAGAATAAATCCTTATGCAACCTTATGAAGTCACTTTTGCCATTATTCCCATTTTGCAGATAAAGAAACTGAGGCTTAGCAAGGTCAAGGACACAGCCAAGAAGAGGGGACGGAGCATAAGTACAGGGCTTGTAGGAACAGGGCAGAAGCTACACCAAGGACCCCAAAATAGTGAGTCTTTGTCCACAGACCAAAGGTATCCACTTAACTAGCCTAAAAACTCATGGTTACTATAAATATTCTAAAGATGAACACCCAAACCAATGTTTGTGCTGTGTGGGAGTGTGGCTTGTGACAGCATCTCAGAGAAAAAACTTTGTAGAACAAAACCCACTGGCTGTGTGCCCTTCAGCAAATTCTCAGCTTCTCTGGGCAGCAGCAGGGCTCTCTGCACGATGACAGTGCTGAACCGGGTGGTGAGATTTCTTAAAATTAGTTCAGTGAATATTTATTGAGTACTTAACAATGTGCTTGAGATATATCAGTGAACAAAACAGACAAGAAACAGAATGAAGAGAATAGCATTGAATGCTAGAAGGTGATCTAGACTATGGGGGTGGGGAGGGAACCCACAAGGTTCCCATGTTGCCTAGAGTGATGAGAGAAGGTCTTAGGGAGAAGGTAAGATGTAAACAAAGTGTGGACAGAAGAGAGGACGTTAGCCATGCAGATTTCAGGAAGAATATTCCAGGCGTAAGGAACAGCCAGGCAAAGGATGAAAGGCAGGACGTTGCTGAGCAAGCCTGAGGAACGTCAAGGAGGCCAGGGTGGCTGGGGCAGGGTGAGCAAGAGGATAGCTGGGTGCAGGGTCAGAGGAGCAAGAGTCCGGGTGGTTTGGGCCTCGTGGGCACTGTAAGGACTTTCGCTTTTCCTCTGGGTGAAGCGGGCACCTTGCAAATTTTTAGCAAAAGAAGACTCCGGAATTCACTTAAGATTTCAAAGCCTACACAAGCTGCCTTGTTGAGAATGGCCTGTGATCTCACTATGTCTTAGGACCATAGGATTTATCAAGGAAAGGAAAAATCCTCCTAATATTTTCCCAAAGCCAAGGGGCAGTCAGAAAGATGAGCAGATGAGTGGCAGCCTGAGCTGGGGTGATCATCAGGAATACTCCCAAAGGAGTGATGCCACCCTCTCCAGCCAGTCCCTGAACACCACGCTGACTCTTCTGACCACCTCCTTCCTATCCCCAGGAAGTGCTGGCGTATTCCAACAGCTCAGCCAGAGGCCGGGCATTCCTGAAACACCTGACTGACCTGTCAATCCGAAGCACCCTCTTTGTGCCCCAGAACAGTGGGCTCAGGGAAAATGAGGTGAGCTGGGTTCCTCGTATCTGTGTTTAGTACTTCTAGACAGTATCAGTTATCACCTCAACGATGCAGTGTTACAAATGACCCCACAATGCCGTAGCTACATTAATGTGGCTCACACAGCTGCAGATGAGCTGGCAGTTCTTCTGGGCTTGGCCAGGCATGCTCGCGTGTCTGAGCTGGGCTGGCCATCTAGCCTGGCCTGTCTGGGACTGTGCCCCACAGGGCTCGCAGGCTTCAGCAGTTTATCTCAGGCATGTTCTTCTGGCAGAAAATGCCAGCACTTTCTAAGACCCTGTCTGGTCTCATTTGCTAACATACCACACACCCAAAAAGTCACATGGCTGAGCCCAAAGCCAGAGTGGGAGGCCCTCAGAGTTATATGCCAAAGGGCAAAGATACAGGGAGAGGTGAAGAACTGGGGCCAGGGATGCAACTGATCTACCACACCGACCTCCTTCCTGTGATGGCACACAGAGGAACTGGCAGCGTTTATTAAGCCTGCCCACAGGCTCTGACAGCCTCGAGCCCTCATCCCACTGAGGGCTGAGAGAATCAATACCTCTGCTCGCTTGTTACCCACTCGAGACCCACTTCTCCCAGGACATCACTGGGAAGCTTTGCTTAGACCATTAAAATGACTTTCAAAATGGAAGCAGAAAAGCCAAAGCCTTCAGAAGTGATTTTTTTTTTTCTGTGTCATCCTTATCATGAAAATGAAAAAATATTGCTTGACTTTTAAAGACCATTTTTATGTCTCTCCTCTCCTCTCAGACCCTGTCTGGGCGGGACATAGAGCACCACCTCTCCAACATTAGCATCTTTTTTTACGATGACCTTGTCAATGGTACCATCCTGCACACGAGGCTGGGAAGCCAGCTGCTCATCACCTCCAGCCAGGACCAGCGCCAACTGGTATGAAAAGTCTTCTGGGCTTATTGGGGGAAATGGAGATAATAAATGCAAAGTTTCTAGCATAGAGTAGGTGCTTAAGAGATGGCAACACTTATAATGTGAAAGAAAACTCTAAAGCTGCAGTAAGATGGTACTGGCTGAAGACCAGAACACACCAAACTGTCAGGCAGCCCCTACCCCTTGAGAACTAAGTCCCTGGTGACCACCAGCCCCAGAAGCTGATAATGAGGATGTATAAATGAAACCATTCTAAAGCTGTCTGATTCTCTGCCTTTATTTCTGTCAGACTGTCAGCCAATCCCAGGTGTTAACATGTGAGCCCTGCAGTCAAGTGACCCTAGTATGTCTGCCACCCACTAGCTCTAGGACTTTAGGTAACTTGTCTGAACATCTCTGGGTCCCAATTTCCTCATCTGAAAGACAGGGATGCTGGTGATGTATTGATGATGGCAATAGCAGTGATGATGCTTATGATGGTAACAGTGATATTATTTTGATGATGGTGGTGTTGATTATTTCGATGATGATGGTGGGGATGATGGTGGTGGTTGTGATATTAGAAGTGGTGATTGTGGTGGTGGTAACATGACCATGATGTTCAACTCATAGGCTTTTAAAGTATTCTTTCAACTGAAGTCTAGTTGGTTTACATGTTGTACTAGTTTTAGGAGCACAGCCAGATGATTCCATTTTTTATAGATATATTCAGGTACATATGTATTTTCAGATTCTTTTCCTATATAAGTTATTACAAAATATTGACCCTCAGACCAATTGGTGGCTCAGACCATAGCACAGGGAACTATAGATTTCCTGTGAGAAGGAACCTTGGAGAAGGGAATGGCTACCCACTCCAGTATTTTTGCCTGGTGAATTCCATGGACAGAGAAGCCTGGCAGGCTACAGTCTATGGGGTTGCAAAGAGTCGGACACGACTAATAATTTTTTCACATTATGTATGTTAATCCTATACTCATAATTTATCCCTCCTCCCACCTTTCCATTTTGTTAACCATTCAGTTCAGTTCAGTCACTCAGTTGTGTCCAACTCTTTGCAACCCCATGAACCGCAGCACTCCAGGCTTCCCTGTCCATCACCAACTGCCAGAGTCTACCCATATCTATGTCCATTGAGTCCGTGATGCCATCCAACCATCTCATCCTCTGTTGTCCCCTTCTCCTCCTGCCCTCAATCTTTCCCAACATCAGAGTCTTTTCAAATGAGTCAGCTCTTCACATCAGGTGGCCAAAGTATTGGAGTTTCAGCTTCAACATCAGTCCTTCCAATGAACACCCACAACTGATCTCCTTTAGGATGGACTGGTTGGATCTCCTTGCAGTCCAAGGGACTCTCAAGAGTCTTCTCCAACACCACAGTTCAAAAGCATCAATTCTTCGGTGCTCAGCTTTCTTTATATTCCAGCTCTCACATCTATACATGACTACTGGAAAAACCATAGTCTTGACTAGATGGACCTTTGTTGACAAAGTAATGTCTCTGCTTTTTAATATGCTGTCTAATTTTAACCATAAATTTACAGAAATAGTCTATGAGTCTATTTCTGTTTTGAAGACATGTTCATCTTTTTCTTTTAGATTCAATATATGATACATTCACAATTTACCTCTCTGACTTACTCAGCAAGATAATCTAGGTCCATCCATGTTGCTGCTGCTGCTGCTAAGTAGCTTCAGTCATGTCCAACTCTGTGCGACCCCATAGACGGCAGTCCACCAGGCTCCGCCGTCCCTGGAATTCTCCTGGCAAGAACACTGGAGTGGGTTGCCATTTCCTTCTCCAATGTGTTAAAGTGAAAAGTGAAAGCAAAGTCGCTTAGTCGTGTCAGACTCTTCAAGACCCCATGGACTGCAGCCCACCAGGCTCCTCCATCCATGTTGCTGCAAATGGCATTATTTCATTCTTTTTATGGCTGAGTAATATTCCATTGTTTATATGTACCACATCTTCTTTATTCATTCATCTGTTGATGCTCATTTAAGTTGCTTCCTAGTCTTGGCTACTGTAATAGTGCTACCATAAACATTAGGGTGCATGCATCATTTTGAATTATGGTTTTCTCTAGCAATCTGCCCAAGAGTGGGATTGCAAGATCATGTGGTTGCTCTAATTTTAGTATTTTGAGGAAACTCCATACTGTTCTCCATAGTTGTTGCACCAATTTATATTCCCACCAGCACTGTAGGAGGGTTCTCTTTTTTGCACACCCTCTCCAGCATTAATAATTATTTGTAGACTTTTTGATGATGGCCATTCTCACTGGTGTGAAGTGATAATTCATTGTGGTTTTGTCAGATCATACGCTTTTATGGAGATTCAGTGATTCAGGAATTTTGATGTGTGATAATGGTATCTGACATGTAGCAAGGGCTAAATGAATATTTTTTATAGACACTGTGTATTTTTAAAATTTTATTTAGTTATGGCTACACTGGGCTTCTCACTGCAGTGGCTTCTCTTGTTGCAGAGCATGGGCTCTGGGGCACACAGGCTTCAGCAGTTTTGGTGGATGGGCTCAGTGGTTGTGGCCTGCAGGCTCTAGGGCACGGGTTCAGTAATTGTGGCACATGGGTTCAGTTGCTCCAAGACATGTGGGATCTTTCCGGGCCAGGGATCAAACCAGTGTCCCCTGCACTGGAAGGTGAATGGACGTCTAATTATTGGACCACCGGGGAATGAATGAATGAATATTCATTCGTTCACCACCTAATGAATATTTTTAATACTTAGCTAATAAATGATTTTATTATTGAAGATCAGTAGTTTAGACCACTACTTCTCAAACTTTAACAGGCATTCAGATCACTTATGAGTTTGTTAAAATGCATATTGTAATTCAGCAGGTGGGTTGTGGGGCCCCAGGTTCTGCATTTCTAATCAATTCCTGGGTGTCTGCCCACACCACAAGCCAGTGGATCACACTTTGATTAGCAAGGAATTAGCTCACTTAACATCCCTGTCTTGTGTGATGTTCACAGCAGTGGGTCTGGAGTTGAGGCGTGGGGTTTGCCACCTACTACCTATGTGATCTTGGTGTGTATGATCACGAACTATGTGATCACACCATTTTCCTTCTGACCCCTCATCTGTTAAACAAGCAGCCTGGATAGAATGACCTCCTGGGTTCTCTGCATCCCAGAACAGTTTGTTGGCACAAGAACTACTAATGTGCTGTGTTCTGGGCTGTCCAGAGGGCAAGCACAAGCCCCATACTGCTTGTCAGTGAGGATGGGCCTGAAACCCAGGCTCCAGGACCTCAGGGAAACTGGACAACTTTCTTCCATGGAAGGGCTGCCCACATGGAAAGAAAGAATCAGATGGTCAGAGATCTCTGATAGCCCTCTTCTCACTTCCCTAGACCAGGTTCGTCGATGGAAGAGCCATTCTGCAGTGGGACATCTTTGCCTCCAATGGGATTATTCATGTCATTTCCAAGCCTTTAAAAGCTCCCTCAGGGGTGAGTATCCAGCGTTCCTGGTAAGAAGGAGCCTCGATGTCCATTCCCCAAGTAGCAAGCTACTCCTGGAAGCCCTCTCCACCCCATCCATGGCAGCTGGCCTCAGGGATGCCCAGCCCCATCCATTGTGTTAGTGACATAACACCCGTCACCACCAATATTTGCTGAATAAAAAAGGCAGGATGTGCCAGTGGAGAAACCACTGGAAGGGGAGTAAAAATCCTGAGCCCCTCCACTTTGTAACTATGTGAACCTAGACAAGCTCCAGAAACATCAAGCCCCATTTTTTCTTATCTGCAAAATGGAGGTCAAAATTCCTTCTTCCCTGGATTCTTGGGAAGACAAAGAGTTAATGTAAAATAATAAAGACAGTTCCTGGCACATGCTTTATAAGAGTTGGTCAGCTGGCTGTGGTTAGTTGGTGGTGATGTTAGTTTTCTAACTTTGTTCTAAAGGTATGAAGCGCCAAAACCAGGCTGGCTTCAAAGCCCACCTCTACCACTCATGGGCTGTGTGACACTGGGCAAGTGCTGACCCTCTCTGTCTCCATCCTCCCATGTAAAAATGGAAACAGTAGAAACTGCTCTTATCTCTTTGTGTTATTATACATTTCAGTGGATTATTTTATGTAAGGGGGCTTAGAACAGACCCTGGAAGTAGTAAGGGCTAGATACATATTGACAGCTTTATCATTATTTTTATCCCAGCCGGCGCAAGATGCCTCAGGCAAGCCAGAATGGGGTGGGCTCCAGGAAGCACGCCTCTTTGGGGAGGTCACCAGTTCTGATACCAACTGCTGCCCTTTCTTTGTCTAGACGTCAGGCCACACCGGCCTGGGAACAGGAGTGTTCTTTGCCATCATCCTGGTCGTCGGAGCCATCGCTTTGGCAGCGTACTCCTACTTTCGACTAAACCGGAGAACAATTGGCTTCCAGCATTTTGAGGTGAGACAGAGAAAAACAGGACCATGGGGATGGGGGTTCACTCTGAAACCCAGCCCCAGCTCTGGGCTACTCCAGCAGACCGGCTGCTTCAGGGAGCTCGCTGAGTGCTTGGCACACATTTCCTGTCTCCTGGATGGGGCCTCTGCCCTGAAGAGATCAGCAGTGGCAGCTCCAGGGCCCTCTACCTAGCTGAGTCAGGGGGTGGAGGAGGGCGAAGGGCAGCCAGTAACCCTTCATGCCACAGGTGTAGCTTGGAGCCAAATTCACCAGGGGCCTAGGAGGCCACTCACCTTGGAGGAATCACAAGACAAGCTTCAAAGCTGACTCTGAGGGTGGGGACATGGGGGGGCGGGGGGGCCTGCACAGCCAGAGGCCTCAGGTCACAGCCAGTGAAATACACTGGCCCTGTTTGAATGGCTGAGCCCACATCCAGGAGCTCACCATGGGAGACCCTGTGGGCCAGATACAGCTGCAGCCATAGGTCAATTCCTTCTGGCAGATAACCTGTACAGGCATTGTATACATCACATTTAGCAAAAGTGCCATGCTGCACGCTTCCTTTTATGTTAAGTTCAAGGACAGGCAAAACCATTCCAGGTGATGGGAGTCAGAAAAGCAGTTACCATGGGCGGGACCAGATATTGGCAGGCAGGGGGTGTGAGGGCACCTCCTGGGGGATGGAGATGCCCTGTGTGCTGATTTGGGTGGTGGTCACACATGGGTGAACATATTTAAGAAGTCATTGAGCTGAACACTTAAGATTGGTGCATGATATTACATCTAAGTCAGATCTCAATAAAAGGACAACAGAAAAGTTCCTGGAGGTGGAGGTGGGGACGGGGCTTGCCTTAGCTTCCGACTTGGCTGCGACACCCCACCTTGGGGACTTTGTGGCACTCAGCCCTGTGCTTGTCTGTCCGAGCAGTCGGAAGAGGACATTGACGTCGCAGCTCTTGGCAAGCAGCAGCCTGAGAATATCTCGAACCCCATGTACGAGAGCGCAACTTCAGCAACCCCGGAACCTTCCTACGACCCCTTCACAGTGAGTTTGTCTTTTCATCTAAAACAGGTTCAGCTGGGAGGCAGGGGGTGGGGGGCAATGATGTCTTTCAGCAGACCTGTGGAGAGCACTGTGCCAAGAAATCTCACTTCTAGAACACGTCTCCAGGCTACAACCCTAGAAGCAAGCTGGGTGAAGCCCTGTGGTTGTTCTTTGTTCTGAGCTCTCCTGGGTGGATTGTGGATTGCAGAGGCATCCATCGGTTAGATCTAGAAAAGAACTAGGGGTTGCACAACCCCAACCTAGTGACCAGGTGAGAGGTGACAAGGAGAAGAAATCTTGGGCTGAATTCTGCCACAACCACTGACAAGGCACAAAGACCTAAAACTCCTTCAACATTCACACTGTTGTCCAGGATTCTTCTGCCTATTGTCAGAGCTGCTTCTTACTTTAGGAGCTATGTCTCTTTGATGAGGTTTTTTTTTTTTTTTTTAAATCTAGGGGCATGGGTTCTGCTCTGGTCTTCCAAGAAAGGGCCACTTGTTTCTAGAATTAGTGACCCTTGAACTTGGATGGAGCCGCCACTGACCTCAGCACCGTGGCAGGGAACCCACTCGCATCAAGTGTGCGAGACACACTCTGCCTATGTTACCAGGTCTGGACTGAGAAGCTAAGAGTGAGATAAGAGAAAACATATTGGTCTTTGCCCCAGAGCTCATTAACTCCTCTGATTTCCTAAGTGGTAAGAATACTAGGGGCATCTTTTGTTCTGAGATTCTGGGTTGGCTCCCGTGTGGCTTCTGGATGGGGCCTGGTCACCAGAAAGACCAAACCATGATTCAAAGGCTGGGATTTTTCAGTTCCACTCTTCACTCTCCAGAGGGAGAGAGAGGCTAGAAATGTAGCTGATAATCGATGTGAAGAAGTCTCCATAAAAATCCCCCCCCCCTTTTTTCAAATGTGTATCTATTATAGATTTGTTTGTAGTTACCGTGAGGTTTTGTTATAGCAGTGCATATATAAACAAGATTATCTTAAGTTGCTGGTCTTTTAATTTCAAATACATTTCCAATATCCTGCATTTGTGCTCTCCTTCTCATGACTGCTGGTTCTGATGTCAATTCTGTGTGATATCCATCCTTCACTGGATGTTTGCCTTTACCAATGAGCTTTTCTAGTCATGGTTTTGTTTCTAGTTGTGGCCTTGTCCACTTAAGAGTAGTTCCTTTAGCATTTGTTACAAAGGTGGTCTGGTGGTGCTGAATTCTTAGCTTTTGCTTGTCTGCAAAAGCTTTGGATTTCTCTGTTAAATCTGAATGAAAGCCTTACTTGTAATTTTGGTGTTTTCGTAAGAGGTGAGCTCACATCCTTCTATTCCACCATCATCCATAAATCCCAATGGTAGGGGGTTCAGAGAGCTTCCAGGGTGGTGAACATATCCACACTGGGAGGGTGATGCACCTAAAGTTCACAGGGCAGTGGTTATACTGAATTTTTATAAGTTGGCACTGAAACATTACAGTATTCTATTGTACCATTTTAAGCTTATAGAATGCAACACTTGTTATTTTTCTAGTGAACCAAATGCAACTATCCCATGGTTCTCAGTGCCTGTGGTAGTAGATTTAATATATTTGCAATACTGAAAAATAATCAGATCATAAATCCTATTGCTTTTTAATCAAACCCATATAAAGGTTTCTAGTCCAAATTGCAAGGGCAAGTTCAGTTAAGCTGCATTTATTAACAGTCTATTTCCGTAAGCTTTGTGATATGGAAATTAATCTCATTTTAAAAGCAAGGAGGAAAATTACACATTCTGTTCAGGGCTCTCAGCTGTCTGGCCTCCTCGGGGCCCCATGAGCACTGTCCATGGAATACTCACCTGAGGCAGGTGAGAGTATCCGAAGAGACAGGACTCAGTTCAACCTTCCTAATCAGACCAGGCGGCAAAAATGTTCCAGCTACAGGAATCCTAAGCTGAGGGCACCAGCCCCAAATCTGCTTTATTCTCATGCCTCTTATATTGAAGGAGCAGGTATTGCCTCCTTGGAGCCTGGAGCCAATCCACACACTGTGAGCATCCGTTATGTGAATGGACAGAGCTGCAGTCTGATCAGAGCCACAGACAGCAGGAGGTTCAGGAGGCCGCCTCTGGACTGTTGCTTCTGATCAGACCCAGTTCAGGATGAACTGTCAACCGGCAAGAATTTTTTTTGTAACCAGAGTAACAGCCATGTTTTGTGGGGTGGTTTTATTTTCCTTAGAGTAGTACCTAACTTAATTCACACACCTCCCTGTCAGGTAAATATTATTAGGCCCCTTAATAGATGAGAAGAATATTGCAGAGGTGAAATGACTTGTTCAGGGCCACATACCTTCAAACAGCCGAGACCGTACCCATGTTCAGGCCACGAGCCACAGGACAGGAGCGTGAAGCACCCTCACTCCCCCCGGATGTGTTCACAAGAGACTGCAGGAAAAATAGTGTTTTTAGGGTGAAAGGAAAAAGTTTTCCTTGACCCTCTGATAATTCGTGGCTGAGCCTGAAAAGTAAACTGGTACAGACAGACTCACAGAAGAACATATATATTTTATTGAACATTTGTGTGTGCGTGGGAGCCTTCATGAGAAAATGAAGACCCAAAGAAGGGACCGGAACAGGAAGCCTTTGCACCTTTTAGACTAAATGTGTGAGGAACTGACGAGAGAGAGAGCTTTGGACCTAGAAGTAGTAAATGGTAAAGAAATCACTAGGAAGATAAGGGTTAGTGAACAAGTCTTGTTTGTACAGGTTTCTTGGCCCCCAGCTCCTCAGAAGTGATGCATCTTCTTTCCTCTAAAGAAAATGTCATGAGAGAATTTTATTACCTGTTTCAGGGGAAAAGGGTAGGGGACAGAGTTAGTCAGAGTGACCTTCCTGCTTCTGTCATTTAAAAGAATTCCTTCAGTTTGACATTTAACAAGCCAAGTTACTGTGTCCGGGATAGCATGTCCTAAGGGCTTTCCCCAGGGCTTCAGTGGTAAAGAATTCACCTACCAATACAGGAGATACAGGTTCAATCCCTGGGTCGGGAAGATCCCCTGGAGAAAGAAATGGCAACCCACTCCAGTATTCTTGCTTGGAAAATTACACGGACAAAGTAGCCTGGTGGGCTAGACCATGGGGTCACAAAAGAGTGGGACATGACTTAGCAACTAAACAACCCCAGTGTGTCCTAAACCCTCCAAGGCCACAGACCAGTAGCCAGCCACTATTATGCTCAACCTGGAAGGATGCACCTTCTGCCTCATTCACAGACTTCTCTTTTCCAGGACCCTGGCGACCAGCAGCTGGACAGCAGTGACCCCCTGGGGGCGCTATGAGGGCTGGACCTGCCCCATCCAGACATCACTGCTGCCACCTGGGTCCCCAGAGCCACCTCAGAAAGGCCATCAACTGTGAATCCTCAGCCCCAGTTGACTGTGGGAAATGTAAGCTCCTTTAACATTTCAAATTCTGGAGCACTCAAACCGTACCTCATCTCTTCAGTTGATCCAGGGGATATTCTGTTTCTGTGGGTGAGAGACCATGTTAAGCCCACCCACCACCCAAGGGAATGCTCCCTCCCTGACCCTCTGCTATCTTCCCCAACCTTCAGTAGCATCTTTTACCTTTTGCCCAGCACTCTAGTGACCTTGTCTTATTTCCCTGTTAGACTGTAAGCTTCCGAAGGCAGAGACCTTCCTCATTCATCTTTGTAACCTGGCACCCAGCACAGTGTGTGGCATCTGAAATGTGCTCAATTATTGATTACAGAGCAGAAATAAAGTCAGTAGAACAAGTCCAGTGTCTGGGGAAACGAATCGACCATTTGCCATCAGTCCAGTCGCTCAGTCGTGTCCGACTCTTTGTGACCCCATGAATCGCAGCATGCCAGGCCTCCCTATCCATTACCAACTCCCGGAGTTCACCCAGACTCACGTCCATCGAGTCGGTGATGCCATCCAGCCATCTCATCCTCCGTCGTCCCCTTCTCCTCCTGCCCCCAATCCCTCCCAGCATCAGAGTCTTTTCCAATGAGTCAACTCTTCACATGAGGTGGCCAAAGTATTGGAGTTTCAGCTTCAGCATCAGTCCTTCCAAAGAAATCCCAGGGCTGATCTCCTTTAGAATGGACTGGTTGGATCTCCTTGCAGTCCAAGGGACTCTCAAGAGTCTCCTCCAACACCACAGTTCAAAAGCATCAATTCTTCGGTGCTCAGCTTTCTTCACAGTCCAACTCTCACATCCATACATGACCACTGGAAAAACCATAGCCTTGACTAGATGACCTTTGTTGGCAAAGTAATGTCTCTGCTTTTGAATATGCTATCTAGGTTGGTCATAGCTTTCCTTCCAAGGAGTAAGCGTCTTTTAATTTCATGGCTGCAGTCACCATCTGTAGTGATTTTGGAGCCCAAAAAAATAAAGTCTGATACTGTTTCCACTGTTTCCTCATCTATTGTCCATGAAGTGATGGGGTCAAACTCTGAAGGTAAAATCAGCTCATTAGGGCTCATTAGGGCTGTTAGCCAACATCTGCATTATGAGTGCTTCCTTCTTAATTCTGTTTGGTTTGTTTGTGTGAAGAAGACATAATAACCACAAGGAGATACCACTTCACGCCCACGAGGATGGCCATCCTTAAAAGACAGACAATAACCAGTATCCGCGAGGGTGTGGAGAAACTGGATCCCTTCTACTTTGTTGGTGGGAATGTAAAATTGTGCCCCTACTGTGGAAAACAGTCCAGCAGTTCCTCAAAAAGTTAAACATAGAATTACCACGTGATCCAGAAATTCTACTCCTAGGTACAGACCCAAGAGAAATGAATACATGTCCATACAACAACTTATAGAGGTAGCATTATTAGTATTATTCATAATAGCCAAAACGTGGAAACAAACCAAATGTCTACTGACTTATGAATGAATAACCAAACTTCGTCTTGCCACACAATGAAACAGCATTCCACCCTAAAACATAACTAAGTACTGTTACATGCAACACCATGGATGAACTTTGAAAACATGATGCTCAGTGAAAGAAGTCAGACACAAAAGACCACATAGCATCTGATTGCATTTATATGAAACGTCCAGAATCGGGCCAGTTCTTCTCCATGCAGGACTCTGTGCAAGGCTGGATGTCCACCAGATCCTCAAAAGGACCAAAGTGGCCTCTCCATCACTGTGACAACCAAGTGCCTCCAGCACACCCACCACCCTTTTGCAAGCTACCCCCGAGGTAGCACTGGCCAGGCTCGGGAGCCCCCTCTGGGAAATGGAGATGGGAAAGGCTGGGATGAGCAGATCTCAGACCCCCCCACCATCACCCTCACGGCCCAAACAGCTTTGTTCCAAATCATCAGGGTTTTTGCTGAGCCAAGTCCAAAGTTCAGAAGCCCCTGGAGTCTAAGAAGCTTCCTCACAACTCCAGGAAAGGGAATAAATGCCCATTTCAGGCAGAGGAACGATTTACCACCTCCTCTTGGACAATGTGCCATGACAGGGCAATGCCGGCACTCCAGGAACTCACTCCCCAAGGGGACCGTGGGACGGATTCACTAGTGAGTCCACCAGTTCCACCATCAAGGGGACAGAAAGGCACACGATTAAGAGGAAAAACAGCAGGCACCCGCAAGAGGAGTGAATGAGATGAAGGTCCTGGCACAATAGAGGTCAAGGATATTAAGTTTAAACACATTCAAACAGTTTAAAAAGGCTCTTCAAAATATAAGTATATCCAAAACCCAGCAGTGAACTGACTTCACAACATGCACTCCTAATTCAGTATTAGTATTTTCTTCCCTTAAAACACTGCTTCCAATTTTCCATTCTCCTGGTACTTTGCAGAAAAACAGGTGGATCACTGTCTTTTCCTTGTTCTCAAGGAGGGAACTGTCTGTGAGAGCCAGAAATTCTAGGTGGGTCACCGGCTGCCCACCTAAGGCCAAATTGACACCCATTTTCCTTCTGTGGCTTCACTACATGGTCTTCAAGCTCTGAGAACAGGCAAGTGTGCTTTCCTGAGGGTGGGGAGACCAGGGTGGTGAGGAAGGAACCATCAATCTTTTGCCCCTTTTCTCGGGGATATTCTTTTTTGGGTACATTAGAATGTGATATGACTTTTGCCACTAACTGAAGCACACAAAAGCAGATGACTGGGAGTAAACTGGACAATACAATTCAAACTTTTATTTGGCAGTAAGTTCGATGTCATGTAACATAAAATCAGTATTTAGAATAAATAGCAAATTCACATTCAGGATAAATAGCAAGTCTACCTAATTTGCATTTACCGTGCCTGAAATTAAACAGGCACCATCTGTTCTTCTACTAAATAATTAGAAAACAGTGTCCTAAGTCAGAGTTCAAGGCTGCAGTGTAGAAAAGTACAGAGCAGTGTTGTGGGTCAGTTCCAGAGAGCAGGCATGAGGTAGGGAGTCTCATGCGGGAAGTTTACAGGGAACTGTCCTTGGGATGCACGCCTGGGAATAGGGAAGGGGGGCAGGAAGGATCCGATGGGCCTTCAGAGTTGCTCCAGGGAAGGAGTCTAACCACACCCTCATCCGAGGCAGGACTCTTCAACAAGGGGAAGCTCCCAGAGAGGACCCACAGCTGCAGACAGTGAGCCAGCAGGAACCAACCCCCACAGCAGCTGGGGGATAAAGTCCTTCAGGGTAGCCAAGCCCATCACAACGCTACTAGCACAATCACAGATGAGCACAATGAGAGGTATATTCAATGAGTGCCAAGCTGGCCACTCAGTCACACAACTGACAATCATGCCATGTGCTGGAAACACAGTATGTTACCACTGGCCACATAAGTGAGTATGTCCAGAGAGAGGCTCGTAGGGGAAGATGCGAGCTTACCTACAGAATTTATTTACACTGGCTGCACACAGCTGTGTTCTGTGGTTGCTTACCACCCTGCACACACACTTTTAGCAAGGTCATCATCTCATCATGGCCACCCACACAATCTGTTGATGCGGGGGTCAGCAAACCACCACCCGAGGGCCAAATCCAGCCTGCAGCCTGTTTTCAGAGGCCAGGCTGCCCTGAACCACAGGCAGGCCCAGTCCTAGAGGAGGCGCTGCAGGAAACGGCCTGCAAAGCTGGAAGTCTTTACTGTCTGGTCCTTGACATGGAAAGTGTGCTGAGCCTTACATTAGGGAAACTTCACTCCCTTTTTCTTCCTCAATGCACTATTAAAGGTAAGCTAAGCTTTGGAGAAGGAAATGGCAATCCACTCCAGTACTATTGCCTGGAAAATCCCATGGACAGAGGAGCCTGGTAGGGTACAGTCCATGGGGTCGCAAAGAGTCGGACATTACTGAGCGACTTCACTCACTTAAGCTAAACTTGGGGGCTTCCCTGGTGGCTCAGATGGTAAAGCATCTGCCTGCAATGCGGGAGGACCCAGGTTCAATCCCTGGGTCGGGAAGATCCCCTGGAGAAGGAAATGGCAACCCACTCCAGTACTCTTGCCTGGAAAATTCCATGGAGAGAGGAGCCTGGTGGGCTACAGTCCATGGGGTCGCAAAGAGTCGGACACTCCAGTACTCCTGCCTGGAAAATTCCATGGACAGAGGAGGCTGGTGGGCTACAGTCCATGGGGTCGCAGAGTCAGACACGACTGAGCAACTTCACTTTTCACTTAAGCCAGGCTTGGAGCCTAGCTCCCATATGCTAACGGAGAAAAGAAAGGAAATTAGTACAAAAGGAAATCAGTACTAAGCCAGCACATCATAGCTCCCTAGTAGTTGAATGGAGTAATCAAGGAACCCTCCCTGCCTTTGGCCAGACTGAGTCTGAGAGCACATTCCAGACCAGGGCCCCCAAGTGGGTCTTTGGCAACAGATGAGAATTTGGCAGAGCAGATCCAATTCCAACGTTTAGCACACTCTACCGCTTTAGAGGCCTTCGGGGAGGAAAAGGGGCGGGGGGAGCTATTTACTTCATCCAAAGCTAAATTAGCTAGCAGGAAAGAGGACTTTGTATTTCTCCTTGGCACTAATTAAGAGGACCAATGCCTTCAAAGCAACTAGGAATTTAGTCATAGATGGGCCTGAATCAGTAACAGGTGGTTTATATGAGCTGGCATTAGTGGAGCTGAAGGGAATTTTTAAAAGAAACCTGTAAAGGCTATGTTAGGAGGAAAGTGGGAGCTCTAAGCCAAACTCCTAAAATATATTAAAAGTCAGGTTTCATCTACTTATAAAAATGATTCTGGAAAAAACAGTTGTGCAGGTCCCTTCCAGGACAACCGGCTACAGCTATGGTGAGCCTTAAGGGCACAGACAGCCCCTGGACTATGAATTTTTGTTCACATCCTTCTGAGAAAATCAGTCTAACTGATGCTAAAAAGGGAAAATATTTTTCAATGTGCAAGCTAATTTTATTCTGCTCACTTTCCAAACTGATCTTTTAAGTGGTAGAAAATAGACTCCCTTCCCTTGCACCCAAATGTGTTCATCAGCGGGCTCGCCAGAGACTAAACCAGGAGGAACAGAATGCTGTACAGAGTGCTGAATCCCAGCTGAGTCACGACAGTGACAAATTAAAACGACCAAGCACAGACAAAGAGAAGCCCTCTGTCCTTCATACAGAGATGGCCGTCCTGACCCCAACTGTGCGCTGGCCCAGCGCATGTTCAGTGGGTCCTCCACAGACAGACCTCAATACCACCATGTGCCATGGCCCACAGTTGTTGTTCATGTCTGACTCTTTGCGACCCCATGGACTGCAGCATGCCAGGCTTCCCTATTCTTCACTATATCCTGGAGTTTGCTCAACCTTAATTGGTGATAAGTCATTAAAATTCCTTATTCACACACCTAGAAAATGTATTTCTTGCCCCAGGCTTGGGTCTCCTAACCCAGACATACATGAAAGCAGTCAGAACAGCTGTCCTGAGTTGTTTCTGAGAAACAACTTTCTTGAGTAAACAAAACACCCTAATCACTGGCATGTAGGAGAAATCCAATGAATACCTGATTAGAAAAAGTTTTAAAATACCTACTTCCTCACCAGCTTCTCCAAAGCAGAAACTATCAGCCCAAAGCACCAGCATATCCTCTGAGGACCCCAACACTGAGCAGTTCTGGAGGCCACCTGCACCCCTGAAATGCCAGTCTCCAATACACTCTGATGCTTAAAACCCCCAGGCACTAACAAACAGCCAACAAAGTGCCTCCTGCAGCCTGAAAAAGGAATGGACACCTGTGTTTATAATAAAGGGAAAAAAGAGGGCCAACTGGGCCTATTCGGTCTAGAGAGTCACCTTCACTATTTTAGTTAAATACAAGAAAGATCACAGGTACGCCTGGTGGCTCAGTCAGTAAAGAATCCACCTGCCAATGCAGGAGATGTGCGTTCGACCCCTAGGTCAGGAAGATCCCCTGGAGGAGGAAATCACAACCCACTCCAGTATTCCTGGTTGGGAAATCCCATGGACAGAGGAGCCTGGTGGGCCACAGTTCATGGGGTTGCCAAGAGTCGACGAAACAGCAACAGTCCCGTTAAAACACACAGTGTTATACAACCTGCTATAGAAGTCACCTAATTTCTGCACTCGAGCAGGTAGCCTGTGGGAGGCCAAGCTCACATTTCCTCAACAGCTGGCTCCACATGAATCCATTAAAAACGCCAACTAAGCAAGCAGTCTCTCCTCAAGCCCCTTTCCTCTGCCCCTGCAGCCTTCAGGTTTAAGGATAGGTGCTGCTTGCCTTGTCCTCAGAAATGGGAACACTCACTCAGTGAGGCTAATCTCCAACTCTGTTTCTCTCAACTTCAGTGTCCTTGATCCGCTCCCACCTTCAACACAGACACTAAAGAAATTCCCAAAACGGACACATAAACATGGCAGGAAAGCAATCTCAAGGGAGAAGGTGGGAGACAGCTAAGCAGAGGGCCACCGCCCTTGCTCTGGCTGGATTCAAGCCCCTCTCCTCGGCTGATGAATCAGGAGAGAAGGTATTTGCTCACTGCCCTCCAACGAGGATGGTTTCTGGTAACACACAGTTTAACAAGATTGCAAAACACCTCGTGGGAGGGGGCGGGGGTCACCATAAGGCATTAAATTATAAGGACATTTTTTTTTCGTTTCATTTTTCATCCTCCAATGAGCAGGTTCAAGCAACACACATGTGCTGGTAGTGTCAGGGGTTATAAAGTCCTGGGATACCCACCACAAACCCACTGGGTCCTCTCGCTCGTTCGCATGTAGCAGCCTCATTCTACAGTCTGTTCTGCTGGCAGGACATTAAACCAAAGCTTTTCTCTCCTTGTCCTCCTTTTCTGAGAGAAAAGAGTGAACCTGCCCACCACTTGGGGCACCATGGTCCTTCTCCCACGTGGGGCAAGACACAGGAAATGGATACTGAGGACAATCAAGGCCAAAGAGTTGCAACTTCTCCTGTTCTTTCTCACGTAAGACCTCCAGGGAGGTTGAGTCTGCTGTCAAGGGAGGCACCAGTGTGCCAGAGCCCTAGTACCAGACATCTGGGAACCAGCTGCCACCTGGGGTCCATCTCTGCCGCTGACACCATGGTACGCTATGCAAGCGCCCACTGAAGCATCAGCAGTTGACCAGTAGGAAGCACGTCACCAGGTCCAGCACTGTGCATGTTCAGCATTTTCCATGCACTTTCCACGGAAGAGTTAAGAAGAGTTTCAAAACATCACCTGCTGGAATACAGAACGGACATCAAGAAGACTTCCCATCCCAGGAAGTCTGATGCTGGATACAATACCTTGGGAAACAAGAAGGCTGATCACAGGGTGTCAACAGGAGGCCAGCCGCTGTCCCCTCCCCACGTGCATAGGAGGGCAGGCTCTGAGAGCTGTGAGCTCCCTTCTCCACGAGCTGGGGGTATCCTCCACAATGTACAAAACAGGTATCACTAAGACTATCTGTATCATTTCCAAAAGGGACGCTCACATCCCCGCAGAGTCTGCCCAGCGTGGGGCCATCACTGGTCCTGGCTTTTGGTGCCCAGGGGTGGTGGGGCCGCCAGCTACTTGGCCTGGGCCTCCTGCAGCAGCGGCAGCCGGGCGGCTGGGGGCTGGTCAGACCAGGCAGGCAGCTCGTGCTGCAGTGGGGTCCGCCGGGGGTAGAAGGTGTGGCTGACGTCGTAGTTCAGCAGGCAGCTCAGGGACGCCATGTAGATGTCGGCGAACCGCGACAGGCGCCGCAGGAAGTATGTGGGGTTCTGGTCTGTGCGGAACAAGCTCCCAAACTGGGGATTGAAGAAACCTTTGGTCATTTCCCTGAAGCGAGAGAAGAACAAAGCAACAGTGTGACTCCCCCAAGGTCTGCTTTTAGTTACTGACATCAGATGACATCAAGATCACTGTTTCACAGAGAAGAGATACATGTAGGACTTTCCCGGTGGTCCAGTGGTTAAGAATCTGCCTTCAGCTGCAGGGTATGTGGGTGGGATCCCTGGCCTGAGAAGATTCCACATGCCGCTGGGCAACTAAGCCCAGGTGCCACAAGTACTGAGCCCACACAATGCAACTCCTGAAGCCAGAGCACCCTAGAGCCTCTGCTCTGCAACAAGAGAAGCCGCTGCAATGAGAAGCCCACACACTGCACCTGGAGAAAGCCCACACACAGCAACAGAAACCCAGTGCAGCCAAAAAAAATTTTAAGATACATTAAAAAAAGTTACACATATATATCTATATAACTGAATCACTTTACTGTACATCTGAAACTAACACACTTTTAATCAATTATACGCCAACATAAAATTAAAAGTTAAAAAAAATAAGCTACAAAATCCATAAAAATTTTGAATCACTATGTTGTATACCTGAAACTAATATAATGTTGTACATCAACTATACATCAATAAAAAAAAATTTTTTAATCACTGTTTCATATGCTTCAGTTCAGTTCACTCACTCAGTCGTGTCCGACTCTTGCAACCCCATGAACTGCAGCAAGCCAGGCCTCCTTGTCCATCACCAACTCCCAGAGTCTACTCAAACTCACATCGATTGAGTTGGTAATGCCATCCCACCACCTTATGCTTGGGCATCCCCTTCTCCTCCCACCTTCAATCTTTCCCAGCATCAGGGTCTTCTCAGATGAGTCAGTTCTTCACATCAGGTGGCCAAAGTATTGGAGTTTCAGCTTCAATATCAGTCCTTTCAATGGATATTCAGGACTGGTTTCCTTTAGGATGGACTGGTTGGATCTCCTTGCAGTCCAAGGGACTCTCAAGAGTCTTCTCCAACACCACAGTTCAAAAACATCAACCTTCAGTGCTCAGTTTTCTTTATAGTCCAACTCTGACATCTATATACGACTACTGGAAAAACCATAGCTTTGACTAGACAGACCTTTGTTGGAGAAGTAATGTCTCTGCTTTTTAATATGCTGTCTAGGCTGGTTATAACTTTTCTTCCAAGGAGTAAGCATCTTTTAATTTTATGGCTGCAGTGATTTTGGAGCCCTCCAAAATAAAGTCTGCCATTGTTTCCACTGTTTCCCCATCTATTTTCCCATGAAGTGATGGGACCAGATGCCATGATCTTAGTTTTCTGAATATTGAGCTTTAACCCAACTTTTTCACTCTCCTCTTTTACTTTCATCAAGAGGCTCTTTAGTTCTTAGCTTTCTGCCAAAATGGTGGTTTCATCTGCATGTCTGAGGTTATTGATATTTCTCCCGGCAATCTTGATTCCAGCCTGTGCTTCATCCAGCGCAGCATTGCTCATGAATATAAGTTAATATAAGTCAAATAAGCAGGGTGACAACATAACAGCCTTCACGTTCTCCTTTTCCTTTTTGGAACCTGTTGTTTCATGTCCACTTCTAACTATTGCTTCCTGACCTGTATATAGATTTCTCAAGAGGCAGGTCGGGTGGTCTGGTATTCCCATCTCTTGAAGAATTTTCCACAGTTTATGGTGATCCACACAGTCAAAGGTTTTGGCAAAGTCAATAAACTTTCAATAAATAGATATTTTTCTGGAATTCACGTGCTTTTTCGATGATCCAACAAATGTTGGCAATTTGACCTCTGGTTCTCCTGCCTTTTCTAAAACCAGCTTGAAAATCTGGAAGTTCACAGTTCACGTATTGCTGAAGCCTGGCTTGGAGAATTTTGAGCATTACTTTACTAACGTGTGAAATGAGTGCAATTATGTGGTAGTTTGATCATTCTTTGCCTTTCTTTGGGATTGGAATGTAAACGAACCTTTTCCAGTCCTGTGGACACTGCTGAGTTTCTCCAAATTGCTGGCATATTGAGTGCAGCACTTTCACAGCATCATCTTTCAGGATTTGAAACAGCTCCACTGGAATGCCATCACCTCCACTAGCTTTGTTCGTAGTGATTCTTTCTAGGGCCCACTTGACTTCACATTCCAGGATGTCTGGCTTTAGGTGAGTGATCACACCATCGTGATTATCTGGGTCGTGAAGATCTTTTTTGTACAGTTCTTCTGTGTATTCTTACCACCTCTTCTTAATATCTTCTGCTTCTGTTAGGTCCATACCATTTCTTTCCTTTATCGAGCCTATCTTTGTGTGAAATGTTCCCTTGGTATCTCTAATTTTCTTGAAGAGATCTCCAGTCTTTCCCATTCTGTTGTTTTCCTCTATTTCTCTGCATTGATCACCGAAGAAGGCTTTCTTATCTCTCCTTGCTATTCTTTGGAACTCTGCATTCAGATGCTTATATCTTTCATTTTCTCCTTTGATTTTCACTTCTCTTCTTTTCACAGCTATTTGTAAGGCCTCCCCAGACAGCCATTTTGCTTTTTTGCATTTCTTTTCCATGAGGATGGTCTTGATCCCTGTCTCCTGTACAATGTCATGAACCTCAGTCCATAGTTCATCAGGCACTCTATCTATCAGGTCTAGGCCCTTAAATCTATTTCTCACTTCTACTATATAATCATAAGGGATTTGATTTAGGTCATACCTGAATGGTCTAGTGATTTTCCCTACTTTCTTCAGTTTAAGTCTGAATTTGGCAATAAGGAGTTTATGATCTGAGTCACAGTCAGCTCCCAGTCTTATTTTTGCTGACTGTATAGAGCTTCTCCATCTTTGGCTGCAAAGAATATAATCAATCTGATTTCGGTGTTGACCATCTGGTGATGTGCATGTGTAGAGTCTTCTCTTGTGTTGTTGGAAGAGGGTGTTTGTTATGACCAGGGCATTCTCTTGACAGAACTCTATTAGCCTTTGCCCTGCTTCATTCTGTACTCCAAGCCCAAATTTGCCTGTTACTCCAGATGTTTCTTGACTTCCTACTTCATATGCATAAGACTCAAATTAGCCTAGAGCAGCCCTGACTTCTAATTGGGAAAACAGTCTGTTCATCCATCAAAATGGTTCTGACCACATTCCCCACTTAGGCCAGTGGACAGAACACGGCTGAAGGCTCCAGAGGCAAGGTGTGAGCCCCTAAACGTGCACACCCCATTTCCCAAACAAAAATGGAAGGTCAAAGAGCCACTTCTGAAAGTCCACAGAAATGGAGAATATCCTCAGAGTCTCCAAACTTCCCTCATCTGCAGAACAGGATCAAGGTCCCCTTCTCGTGAGGTTATAGTGAGAACTACTTAAGGTAAGAGAAATAAGAGTGTATCAAACTTGAAAGTACTTTAAGAAATTAAGCATTATATTACAGCGATGTAAGCACACCTTTACCATCTAATACAGAGCTTCAAGCACCTCCTTGAAGCCTGCATTATAAGCATATATGCATCATATGCCCATCACCCTCTCACCCAACATTTCACACCAATAATCACATTATAATAACCAATACCCTCCCAATAACCAACACGTTGAGAGGGAGGAGGATCAATTCAGTACAGCCGTAGCTTCTGCAGCCCAGAGGAATGGACTCTGCCCGCTTTCCGGGCGCACGAGTCCCACCAGACTGCCCACTGCTCAGAGGCCAGAACCAGGCAGTGAGCACTACCTCCAAACCTTAGAGAGAGCTGCGCTGCCTGGGAAGGAGGCGTGGGGGACCACAAGGGCAGAAATGGCCACATCAACACTGTCCACATACACAGCAGCCTCTTCTACAGGGAAGCACAGCTGCCCCCAAGGCCTCTTGAGAATAACTGCTCCTTTAAAATCTTTACCGTCTAGCCTGAATGAAGTGCCAGATGCTCTGAGCCAAGCCATGGCTCAGATGGTAAAGAATCTCCTTGCAGTGCAGGAGACCCAGATTCAATCCCTGGGTCAGGAAGATCCCCTGGAGAAGGGAATGGCTACCCACTCCAGTATTCTTGACTGGAGAATTCCAAGGACAGAGGAACCTGACACACTACAGTCTAAGAGGTCGCAAAGAGTCGGACACGACTGAGCGACTAACACCTTCACTTTCACTTTTCGTACACACACACACATATACTAGACTATTACTCAGCCATAAAAAAAAAAAAATGAAATACTGTCATCTGCAGCAACATGGGCAGACCTAGACATTATCACACTAAGTGAAGTATGTCAGACGGAGAAAGACAAATACCACATATCACTTATATGTGGAATCTAAAAACATAATATAAATGAACTTATTTACAAAACAGAAACAGATTCAAAGACAGAGAAAACAAATTTATGGATACCAAAGGGAAAAGAAGAGGGGAAGAGATAAATTAGGAGTGTGAGATGAACAGACACATGCTACTATATAAAATACATACACAAAAAGGATTTACTTACTATATAGAACATGGAACTATATTTGACATCATTATTTAACATATTCAATCTTTCCTATAATGGAGAAGAATCTGAAGCTGTATACTTGAAACTAACACAACATTGTAAATCAGCTATAGTTTAATAACAAGAAAAAACAACTCAAGAATCACTATGCCCTTAAGACAAACGCCCATCTGACAGCAGACGGGCTTCCTTCATCAGTAAGCATCACGATTCGAGTGACTGCACATACCTAACACAGCAGTGTTACAAATAAGCACCAGCACTGTAGGAGCCCCAAGGATTCACTGCGGTTCAGAGCCACCCCCAACACTGTCGCACCGGCCACGCTGGGCTCCTGGCTGCCCAAACGGGGAAGTTAAGTGAGACAGAAGGAGGGATGGATGCGGGGAGGGATGGACAAACAACAAACTCAGGGGTGGGCGGAAGGTGGGAGGGAGCTCGCTGCTGCCTCGAGGAAATGTCACTCATCACTAACAACAGCTGGCTCGTTCTGGATCCTGGGGGTCACAGGCACCCCCGGCAGCTAAGTAAGGCTCTTTCGAGTCCCACCTCTGGCCGGCCTTGGGGAAAGTGTGTGGGCTGAGTGCATGGGGCCACGGTGAAGGATTCACTCCGTTCACAACAGGCCACTCTTACCTCATCTCCTTCCTCTCCTTCTTCCACTCCTGCAAAACCAGCTGTGACTCTGCATCTCTGTGAACCTGCAGGACACAAGCCAGTTACTGAGAAGGTTCTGGATACGAATAAACTCATTAGGTCATGAGAATCTTCTAATGGGTAGCTCTTCTGGGAGAAATTTTATTCAGATCTAAGAGATAGGCACTTGCATGAAATAAAACATTTTCAGACTTCCCAGCTGCTGCCCTTCTTCACCAAATGTAGACATAATACAATGATGCAATACAGGGATGCAAGGTCCCTGTTAAACTAGAGATATTAAAGTATTATAAAGGCTTTGTATGAGCATAATACATATATGTCCACATAAAATGTATGTGTGTATTATACGTGTGTAATGTATCCATTACACATGTGTGTTATACATATAAATATACACCTAATACACACTACCTAATAGACCCATTTATATATATCATAAATATATGTACTATACACACACACATATAAATGGCAGTGAGTGGAAATAGCAGATTTAATAGGGCATCCACAAATTTCAAGCATGTAGAAACATGTGCAATTGGAAATTAACATGAAACTTTTTCTTTAATTTGTTCAAGGGTAACAGAATTATAATTGGCTTAATCTTTTTCCTCAATATCACTTTATTAATACCTTTTAAAGTGTTTAAGAGAAAAAAAACTGTTTTTGTAAAAGGCAAGAAGGCAGAACACCTCAACCAGATGGAAACTGGAGATTTCTCCAGGTGGACTGAAATGTGAGCAAAAGGCAAAAAGAAAATGACAGCACCCTAACACATGGAATCTCACAAGTCTCTCTCCAAACCTCCTAGGGTTAAACCGAACACACAAACCAGAGCCAGAGGTACATGTGACCGAAGGGGCCAGGCAGGGTTCCCGCAGTCCACAGTCACAGGGGCAGCCTCAGGACCTGGAGGAAAATGCCAAACGAGCAAACCATCTGCTTTCGACATGGGAGCCAAGGCCCTTCTGTTTATCACGTATGCCTAGATCAAGAACTTAACCATGTCACCGGCTACGGGCTGCTGCCACCCAAAACAAAACCCTGAGTTATAGTCTCGATTTCCTGCCTGCCACTGTTGTCTACACCAGCAGGAAGCAGCCACCTCTGAATGGCCACCGGATGTGTGTTACTGGAACACCAGAAGACTGGTCCTTTCTGGAGGTGGCGAGGCAGGTCCTGTAAGTTTGCTTTCAGTGAGCTCTCATATTTTAAGTCAACAAATCACTCACCATAGAATTGAGGCACTACAAAATGTAAGACTGGATCAAAACTCTGTAGGGTGCCACAGAGAATCTGTTTTTATATATGTGAAAGTGAAGTCGCTCAGTCGTGTCTGACTCTTTGCGACCCGTGGACTATAGCCCACCAAGCTCCTCCGTCCACGGGATTCTCCAGGCAAGGACACTGGAGTGGGTTGCCATTTCCTTCTCCAAGGTGCCACAAAGAATCTGATGTCCCGTCTTCCCCCAACCTCTGCCCACTTCTCGGCCCACGAACAGGGTCCCTGTGTCCAGTGTGCAGAAGCAGCTTCTCCCTGCACTTGCAGGACAGGAGAATTCTCTGACTAGCAACCAGAAGCAAGATACCCAAAGTGCATCTAGTGCTTTCTCCTTTGGGAACCTAGCAGCCATAGGCCACGTGACTGTGCCTCTCCACTCTCCCCCCAGCAGGGGCCCCTACCCAAGGGCGGGCTCCACAGACATGAAGAGACAGCTCAGGTCTCCAAGTCCACGACACCTTCTCCAGCCCAGCTTCTCCAGAACAGGGCGGGGCCAGGGATGCGGGATCATCTCCAGCAAAGCCCAAGACTGCTAAAGGGACAAGCGAAGGAGGAAGGCCCCAGAGAGCTGAGCCAGGAAGCACCCCCCAACCCCGAGCAGGGGGCACCTGAGCTCTGGGTGTGTGCACCACGACCCAGCCTCCCCTCACACTCTCCCATCCGAGGCCCACCGGCGCCCACCCAGGGCTCCCTCCCACCTGCCCTTTCGTCATCGTTTATCATCTCTCCCATGTGATCAACCTCCTCCCCTGGAGTCTATCCATCAGCATTTAAACATGCTGAAGGCTCTCCCATTAGAAGAAAAAGCAGTTTCTCCTTGAGCCACCCCCTTCTCCAGCTCGTATCCTCCTACAAGACTAAACTTTGTAAGAGAGCAATCTCAAGAGTCTGATACCTACTTTAAAATACTTCAAAGACTAGGTATTACTTAGCTGTAATTAACCTTTAAGTGATACCATGCACTCAAAGGTGGCGAGCTAGCACGGGAAAAGACTAACCAGAAGCCCACACCAGAAGCTGATCCTACAGACACCTCAGCCACCTTCAGCCCCTCTCATTGATTAGCTCACTCAGCCATTTATGGCTACAATCTATGAAAATATACTGTACGGGCTAGCCCACTCCTGCACGGGCAGAATTGTTGCCATCTAGCCAGAAGTCTGAAAACCTGTACCAGCGGAGACCA